>JAUMHS010000013.1:0-194192 GCA_030762985.1 Adelphocoris suturalis
GTTGGTTATTTTATTGTCCAATTTCGTTTTTCAGAAATGCGTGTAGTGTCAAAATTTTGGCTGCGAAATTGATTTTGCTTCCGAGTCTACCTAAAGGTAGCGGAAACATTGTTTTCACTTTCGGTAGAAAACAATTTTTGGTTTCCGAAATCAAAATTCTCACTAGCATTTTCCGTTTTAGACTATTCTGAACAACTATGGTTCCGTGTCTGACTGTCTGTGTGAGTCCGCAAATCCTTGTCACTAGCTTATTTTCCATAATATTCATCCGGTTTGGATGAAATTTTCAGGGGATGTGCGGGCTAGGGGGTAGACGGTCCCCTATCAGTTTCATCGTTCTTGACTCAATACCTCACTCTGCGCATGCGCAAACGTAAATTCTACCAAGCATCATTTTCTCACGCCCTAGTCGTCCGATCTCGCTCAAATTCGGTTGATAGTTGGGGGATGACAATTTGATCATCTTATATCAATTTCGTCATGGTAGTATAATTAATAGCTACTGCGCATGCGCCAATATGAATGGTTTGTAACAAGCTGTATTTGATTACCTAGCTAACTACCTACATGAGACACCAACAACCTTTTTTCAGGACACGATTAACCCCTGTGCAGGGCCGTCGGGAATGTCTAAGAAGTCTGTAAGTAAATTTTTCATTTCAAATAGAAAGTATCTAGAAAATGGTTACCAGGGTGTCTTTTAACAAAATTAGGCAATAATGTAGCGATCGATTCTAGCTAGGGCTCATTTCTGATAGAAAGTTACGCATAGGTATTGTTGTTTTATTTTGTTTTCACTTTCGAAGGAAAACCCTTTCTGGTCTGCAAAATCAAAATTTCCACTCGCATTTTACGTTTTACACCATTCTGAACAACTTTGGTTCCGTGTCTGTCTGTTTGTGTGTGTGTCTCTGTCGCAAAACGTTGTAACGATTGTAATTTCCGATGTTTTCATCCGATTTCGATGAATTTTTCAGAGGATGTGCGGGATAGGTTGTAGATGGTCCCCTAGCAGTTTCATTGGTTTTTTTTTTTTTTTTTTTTTTTTTATTTACGGGCAAAATTGCCCAATTTACAGTTTAAGTATGGTAATAATAATAATTTGTATCTAGATTTAATAACAATGCTACGTTAAATTCAATAACATTAAACTCACGACAAACAAAACAAGCTTTATATGGCAAAAAAATAGAGATCACAAATTCTCAACAATAAATAAATAAGTACAACACGCACAACAAAACAATTATAAGAATGGGTTTACATAAATAATTTAAGAAATTCTTGACTATAACAATAATTTACAATGTCCCTTGAACGCCAGCTCACTTAAACAAAGAAGGTCGACATCCGACGATAAACCAACCAATCGGTTGAACTCCCTCTGGCATCTAATCAGGGGCCCACCATGCAAATAGCTGGTCGTCACAGTTGGGAGAAAAAAAGTTTGCATGTGGCGAGTTGGATAGGGCGGCACATAAAAGTTTAAGTGTGAGAGCAGAGAAGGACAATCAATTCCACCGTTGGCCAATCTATGTACGAAAATTACGTCTGCTCGCTCACGTCGCCTCCTAAGAGTCTCGAGGCCCATTACTCTCAGCATTTCCAAGGGATCAAACTCTTCCCATTTATTGCCCATTTTGAAAGAGAGATATCTTAGGAACCGGCGCTGTACTCGTTCGATCATCTCAATTGAATTTAGGTAGTATGGAGACCATACCACAGATGCATTTTCAAGTAATGGGCGGACCAACGAAGTATGCAGCATCGATAAGGCAGCAGGATCTGAGAAATCCCTGGTACTTCTTTTCATAAAACCGAGCACTTTCATGGCTCGCGAACATATGTTCTCAATATGGCCAGAAAAACTGAGATGGTTATCAAAAAGGACTCCCAGATCCATGACTTCCGTTTTTCTTTGCAAGATCTGTCCCGCAATTGAATAATCCATTACAATCGGCGAGGTTGAACGAGAGAACGAGACCACTGAACATTTATTAATATTAAGAGTCAGTTCGTTCTTTCTACACCATCCATCGAGAGCACTCAGAGACAATTGAATCCTCTCACAGTCCTCTCCCGATTTCACCACTGCGAAGATCTTGAGATCGTCTGCATACAATAGGTGCTGCACACCGTCCCCAATAGCCGAATCCACATCATTTATAAATGTTAAGAACATCCATGGTCCTAAATGAGATCCCTGTGGAACCCCAGAAGATGCCACAAACGACTGAGACAAAGTGTTCCGCACTCGGACCGACAACCTACGATCAGCGAGGTAGCTTGAAAACCAGCGCAACAGTGATCCATGAAAACCAAACCTCTCGAGTTTCTTGAGCAAAATAACGTGAGACACCTGGTCAAACGCCTTAGCAAAGTCTGTATAGACACAATCGACCTGTTCCCCATCTGCGAAGGCCGACAAAATTGCGTGCTGCAACACCAGTAGATTTGTTGAACATGACCTCCCAGATACGAAGCCGTGCTGATTTGCAGAGAGGTGCGGTCTAACAGAACTTCCAATCTGCGACACTATGATCTTTTCCAACGTCTTAGGTATTGTGCTTAATGAGCAGATAGGTCGGTATTCGTTTACCTGCGACTTGGATGCAGACTTCGGGATTGGCGTAATATAAGCACTCTTCCAGCAAGGTGGAACCATACCCAACTCCAACGAACGAGTAAAAAGTACTGCAAGTGGACCAGAAACTGTGTCCACACAACTTTGTAGAACCAGAGGTGGCACTCCATCCGGACCCATGCCCTTCGAGACGTCCAGCGATCTCAGTTCGGCCGTCACTAGCTCCTTAGACATAAACACTGAGCTTATCGAAAATGATCCCAGGGAGCAACTAGAAATAAAAGGATCATTCGGTTTCTTAGGCCGGTACACGGAAGAGAAGTATCTACCAAACAGGTTCGCTATTTCAACATCCGATTCAGCCGACTCAGACCCAAAGTGCATTATAGATGGAACAGTTGAAGAGCCTCTAGTATAGTTTATATAATTCCAAAAGTTCTTCAAGTCATTCTTTGCCGAGTTCTGTACCTCCCTGATGTATTCAGAATATGCAGATCGAGAAAGAATCTTACATTCAGCACGAATTAGAGAGTAAGCAGAATAATCGCAATCATAACCAGTATTTTTGTAACGGGCATGCAGCATGTTCTTTTTTTTAATCAATACCTTCAGTGTTGGTGTGAACCATTTGGGAAAATTGAGGTCTCTTTTAACTATGCGAGGAACGAAACTCTCGATGCTAGATTTTTCCACTTTCTAGTCGTTTCATTTCCCTTGAATTTGGATGATAGTTGGAAGAAGATGACTTGATCACCTCATATCAATTTCAACACAATTGTGTCATTAATACCTACTGCGCATGCGCCAATGTGCAATGTTCACAGTTTTCATCCAAGCTAAAAGAAAACCAAATTTTGGATAGGAATACACTTTTTTGTGACGTGTTTCGCCCAAATTTTTTCCATCGTGTCTTCATTTGGTCAGTTTAAATTATTAGGCAATTTCCGAGTATTGGACAGATTTCTTATTAAAGTTTTCCACGATATGGAAGTTTCTCCTTGCATTTTGAATTCCATGGCTTCCTACTGCTTTGAATCAATAGAGATTTTCCAACAACATAGGTTGAATAGAAATTCGCTGTTGAAGTTACCTTAGTCTCACATTTGAGGGAATACCTAGGTACCGTTCAAAGCTACGAGGGGAACTTGGCAATATGTCGACACATAAACTGGTCGACACCTCCTGTCGCCATATTTCCACACCAGGTGTTGAAGAACGTCGATAACGCACATCTTTGAAACTGGTCGACGGATTTATGTCGAAAAATTTGAGATCCGTTTTTCGCTGTATTTCAACAACAGGAGTTGAACATGAGCTAAAAACACCCCTCTTGAAACTGGTCGACTGCTAAACGACGACAAAAGGGTTGTTTGGCCACTACCTGTCCTCAGCCTTGGTCCCATGGGTCTTTCAATCCGAGGATTAAATGAAAAGTCACATTTACGTTTCTAAACTGTTATGTGATCGTGTTATGAGACCACGAAACTATACACTTCATTCTGATCTACACATCCAACTAATCTGCATTTTTACTAAGGGATTGACTACTTGATGTTATGTATTTTTGAGATGCGAGCTTGCGAGCATCCAGACCACCAAACTATACACTTCATTCTAACCTACATGTCAGGTATACGAAGGATGTCGATGTAAATATGTCGACGTATCCCCATGGTTGACTTGGACGACCTTTTTCAACAAGGGGTGTTGAAAGTTGTCGACTAGTCGCTGTATTTTTGTGTCGCCATATTTCCAATGCCTGTGAAATCGACATTGGTCAACCCTTGGTGTTGAAAGATGTCGACACGGCTTCTTGCCCGTTTGTCGACCAGTTTATGTGTCGACATATTGCCCCCCATCCGCTACGAGTACATCATTTACTGAAAATAATACATTTGTCATGATTAATTAATAAAGGGTCATCATACCTGTAAACCACGTTCATGTAATCAATATTATTAGTTATTATCTTTTCGTTTATGATTTTAGATGTTGGAGGGCGCAGAAGATGAAATACCGGAAGACCTGAGATTAACCGAAAAAGATTTGGAATGGAGCGACGTTGAGCCCGAAAACGAAAAAGTGGTTGGTTATTTATTTATTTATTTCGATTTTCCCAAATTTTCTTTGTCAGTTATGCGTGTAGTGTCAAAATTATGGCCACGAAATAGATTTTGCTTCCGAATTTCAACAGGATTGTATCATTAGTAGCTACTGCGCATGCAAAAATGAAATCTTTTTAACAACCTTTTCCACAGACTTCATCCAATTTCGATGAAACTGTCAGAGAATGCTTGGGTTAGGTTGTAGATGGTCCCCCATTAGTTTCATTGTTGCCAAATCAATAATTCATTCTGCGCAAGCGCAATCGTAAATTCCATCATGTTCCTTCACGTTCTTTCTTTCCTCTAGTCGTTCGAGTTCGCTAAAAATTCGTTTCATTAACATTTTCATGTCTTTGCTTTGGCATCTGACCGCGAAAAGCGTTACTTTTAGGGAGTGACACTTTTACGGGTTACCAAATTTTCCGATGATTCTCTCTCACAACCAAATAGTTGCTACGGAACTTATCTGCTATTTTTCATCGTACCAAAAACCTATGGAATGATTAGTAGGTCAGATCCGGTGAACTACGTCAGAGTCCAAGGAAAGAGAAAACGCCTCTCAATCCCATTGGCGTCTTCTCGTCATGATTTAAAACATATGATTGTTGGTTACCTACGCGTTTTATGGAATATTAAGGAGAGAGGTGGGAATTTGACACCGTGATGTTTTCAGGTAAATTGAGAGCTTTCCACCGAGTGGTGCACGATTTTCGTTAAAGCTAACGGAGTTACGATTCCTTAGCAACGGAGCAGTTGAACATGAAAAGGGTGTTACACGATGTTCGTGAATGCGAACCAAAGAGAAGTTAATGATGGTATTTTACAGTCGGTGGAGGGAGTTAATGGGGTGGGGTGGGTAATTTTGAGAAGTTATGATATATATATATATATCCTATTTTAACTCTCACCAATACTATATACAATCCATCCATAGGGACGTCCCTGTAATGCATGCATTATTTACCAATATGATTATCTTAAATGACCCTAGGTACAGCTGTGCTTAGCTTATAGCAGTTTCTCCTATTTAGGCCTTTCAGATCCTAATTCCTTGAACGCTTTTTTTCAATTGTTTTCATTTCGCGTGCAGAATGATCCAGATTTTGACATAGAAGAAGAATTGAAACTAACTGAGAAGGACTTAGACTGGAGTGACGTAGAAAACGAGGTAAAATCACAATGCATATTCATCAAATCATGAACGTGTGTTTATAAGGTGAACTTGTGTGTGGGGCTGCATCCAATTTACGAGTTTTTCTAAAACACCATACGAATTACCCTTTGGATGCGAAACCCACTAAATCTTGGTAGGTGTTTTTTGTGATTTTTTGGCCTAAAGGCCCTTTTACACGAGCGATTTTTTCCGGCAATAATTGCAGAAAAAAGTATTTCGTAACTATTTCAAAAAGTCCAGTCATGCAGCATGACCCCATGAGCGAATTTTTGAAGAATATTACCTATTTTTACAACCAGCGAACGGCATTATTTCGATTTTTGACTGATTTTTCAACTTTGAAATTTTTGAAAACTTGATACATATTCTTATAGGAAATTTTACGCTGATTCCGAATATACCACATGTTAGTATGCTGAACAAATTATTTCGCACTACAAATCGCAAAAAACAGGCTATTTTGACATTTTTGACTACATTTTTGAAAATTTCAACCCGAAGATGTGATCCGATCATGCTGGCCAACGAACTTGAACTTTCGTTTTGTGCCCTTAACATTTTAAAATTTGTTTGAAGTTTCTAGCACAATTCTACGGACAGTTATCGTCTGGAATGACACATACATACATACATATATACATACATATATACATACATACATATATACATACATACATATATACATACATACATACATACATACATAAAAAAATGCGTTAAACTTCAGAATATGATTCAGAATAGCCTGAAACGGATTTCTGCATAATTTTTTTTTTTTCAAAAATTCACATTCTACAAATTTTGAGGCGAGAGCAATAGCTTAATTTTCTTCAAAAATTCGCTAAAAGTACAATTTTTTTATCTTTATGTTCATAAGAACTGCAGAGACTGTCGCAGAAGGGTTGGTTGAGCAAATTGTGGCGAGATTTGGGGTTCCCCTGGAAATCCACACCGACCAGGGGACCAATTTCGAATCTCAGACCTTCCAGGAAGTGATGAAAATACTTGGGGTGCACAAAACCCCGACATCAGCCCTGAGGCCGCAAAGCAATGGCCTTGTGGAGCGTTTCAATCGCACCTTATGGGATCTTTTGTCGAAATTAGTCAGCCACCACCAAAAAGACTGGGATCAACAAATTCCAACGGCCTTATTGGCCTACATGGCGACCTAGCATTCGTCCACGAAGTTTTCACCAGCCCTCATGGTCTATGGTCGGGAACTCACTCTGCCGTTGACTCCTCCGTGGCCGAGTGCCAGAGGAAACTATTCCAATCACTGATTTTGCCAAAATTCTTCAGGAACGGCTGGAGCGCATCCATGAGCTTGCACGTGGCAGGCTGGGCCTGGCAGTTGAGAAAATGCAGCGAGACTACGATCTGCGGGCCCATCCGGCAATTCTGGAAGAGGGAAGTAACGTGTGGCTCCACAGTCCAAAGAGAACGGTGGGGCGTTGCCCGAAGTTAGATTCCCAATGGGTGGGAATCACATAAAGATTACCAATATGATTATCTTAAATAACCCTAGGTACAGCTGTGCTTAGCTTATAGCAGTTTCTCCTATTTAGGCCTTTCAGATCCTAATTCCTTGAACGCTTTTTTTCAATTGTTTTCATTTCGCGTGCAGAATGATCCTGATTTTGACATAGCAGAAGAATTGAAACTAACTGAGAAGGACTTAGACTGGAGTGACGTAGAAAACGAGGTAAAATCACAATGCATATTCATAAAAATTAGTATTTATAAGGTAAACTTTAAAAATTAGTATTTATAAGGTAAACTCCTATTTAGGCTTTTCAGATCCTAATTCCTTGAACGCTTTTTTTCAATTGTTTTCATTTCGCGTGCAGAATGATCCTGATTTTGACATAGTAGAAGAATTGAAACTAACTGAGAAGGACTTAGACTGGAGTGACGTAGAAAACGAGGTAAAATCACAATGCATATTCATTAAATCATGAACGAGTATTTATAAGGTAAATTAAGGTGTGGGGGCTGCATCCAATTTACTTATACCTACTATGTGACAATATACCGATTGTCGTGATCAAAATTCTTGTGATTCTATAGTATATATTTCAATCATTTGATGTAATTTTGGGACTCAGGTGAAATAAGTAGAACAAGATTTCAATCACTGGAATAATTTATTATGCTTTTCTTGATGTCGTTCCAAAACAAAGGTAATCAGGGAGGTTTTCTATCTAGCCTGTCGGTTGATTTTCTTATAGCCACTTCTTTTAAAGATGAAAGAAATACCGCAGGGAAGAGAGAGGTATGTGAGATAGTAATGGATTAGGTATTAGTATAAACAATGGGAGTTTATATAATATTAATTGCTATTAACGCAAGTGAAAGAGAGAGGCTGAAGGTTGAACAACGATTATGAGCAAGTGTCCCGTGCGCGTTGGGGGTCCCAACGGGAACGCCGTTCCATTGAACGGTTCACCGTAACAGTTTTCAATAGCTGTTACAAACCCATGGTTCGCTAAAAATAAGGTCACGATTATGATTTTGGAAAGAAAAAATTCTCGGCTTAGTCAACTGAACCAATAGAATCAATTCCTAAATGTTTCAAATGGTCCAAATTTTATCTACTTGTTTAATTAAGGTACAGATTTATCTACTTATGTAGTTATAACTACATCATCTAGGTAGGTACGTAAGTACTCGTAGGTTGTAGTTATAGTTAGTTACTTCATTATCTTAACTACTCCTCCATTCTTTCCATACTTCCTTTCAGATCCTAATTCCTTGAACGCTTTTTTTAAATTGTTTTCATTTCGCGTGCAGAATGATCCTGATTTTGACATAGAAGAAGAATTGAAACTAACTGAGAAGGACTTAGACTGGAGTGACGTAGAAAACGAGGTAAAATCATCGGCGAAGCGCCGTTAGTCTTAAAAATGTATTTTATTACTTAGGTTACTGTTCGTTATGTCGCTAACTACCTACATGAGACACCAACCACCTTTTTTCAGGATCCATTTAACCCCAGTGCAGGGCCGTCAGGAATGTCCAAGCAGTCTGTAAGTAAATTTTTTATTTCAAATAGAAAGTATTTAGAAAATGGTTACCAGGGTGTCTACACCAAAATCGGGCGAAATCTAGGGGTCAATTCCAGGGCTTATTTCTGATCGAAAGTTCCTCTTAGGGCCACTTTCACCAACAACATAAACGAGTTTAAGTTAGAAAAGATTAACAAATAATCGAGATTCCAGCTAATCGTCTTTCACCAAACCACTTTACGAGTTTAAACTCCTAACGAGGTGGCTTGAGGTTAATCTCCCAATCTCGGCCAGTTAACTCTTGCCAATCTCAGATTAGTGATAAAAATGATATCGAGCAAAATGGCCGCGCACCAACAGCTGATTCCTCATACCTCTACAGTTTGGTTCAGTTTATTATAATAGTTTATATATAGTTTATTGTTATTCAAGTTTTTGATGATGAATTCACGCGATTTATCGCTCGGATTAATTTGATTCCTCGGATGAGGACGATGTCCTGCAAAGACGCCCAAGGACGATCCGACGGCGCATTCCACATTTTGACGGGTTGGACGACGTCGAATTTCGGCGGAGATTCCGGCTCCCGAAACCGACAGTTTTGAAAGTCCTCGAGCTTATCGACACTCACCTGGAGTTCCCTTCGAACAGGTATAAGTTGGAAAAAGGCTTTTATACCAACAAATCGATGAATTATAATACGAAATTGATGTAGGATGGTAGGAAAATAAAGTATAATCGATGATGATAGCACGTTATAATACGATGTTGAATTGCTATCCCTTGTACAGTATGTACCTACCTACCTATACCACATAAAATAACTTATGTACATTTAAATAAGGTGATCAACCGTCCTGCTTCCGTCAAATGATGTGTCACACTTTCTTTGTTGGAAGTCAACGAAAAGTTGCGAGTAGATAGTAACTAGGTAACTAGATAAAAACGGCGCGGGTAAAAACGGGTCGTGGTTGTGATTCACTGCTTTATTGTCTTGATATGTCGGACACATGGCGGGTTTTCTAACTGTCGTTTCAAATTGTCCAATTTTTCATTGGACAGTTTCCGGAAACTCGATTATTCTAATCTTGGTTTAAACGAATTTTGGGTTGGTGAAAGACGCCAAGGTTTGATCCTCGAGATTATATTTAATCGAGTTTGGCCAATCTCGGATTTATAAGTTGTTGGTGAAAGTGGCCCTTAGAGATTTTATAAACGCTTTGTTTTCGAGTTATCCAATTTTTAAGATTTTTCTCGAGTTTTTTATCTTATGACAATTATTAAAACGTCCATAACTTCCCGTAGATTCTCTGCAAACTCTAAACTAAGAAACCGTAAGAAAGAGCATCAGTCACCCTGATATAAAACAGTTTTTTTTGTTAGTATTGATTTATCAAAAAAGGCCAAAGTACAAAACTAGGAAAAAAATATTTAAGTCAACGTTTTATCTTCCGATTTTCTGCTTCCAGTATGGTTTTTCGGCAGGTGCTCTTTGGATTTAAAACATAGGTACTCAAACTATCTAGTCAATTTTACTTTCACTTTGCAAATTAAAAGTACGTTTGCATGTTGAAAAACATACTTTGCCATTTAGGGGATAAAGTACGTTTGCATGTTGAAAAACATACTTTGCCATTTAGGGGATAAATGTATGTACGAGTATGTTGAAAACCACACTTTCCTAAACCCTCGATTTCATATACAAAAAACCATGTTTTTCAACATACAAACATACGTTTATCCCCTAATTAGCAAAAACACTATTATTAGTATTACAATGTTTTCGAAATCTCGATTTTCCAATATTTTAGACCGTCATTCTACCCTCTAGGTTCAATAATATTTCTTCCTTCATTTTTTTTTTGTTTTTTCCCCTTTCTTGTGGGTTCTATTCTATCAGTCGAATTTAGAGTTTAGGTACCTACCTAATTGTTTTGCAATTTTTAGCTCTGGTGAACATTAACCTGTGTTGATCTCAAGGCGCAGCCTTGCAGTTGAAATGATAGAAAGGAGTACCAACATCGTCTTGCTAGAAGCACACAATTTTTTTGCTATGAAACACAAAATGCCCTAAGCTGTTTCCTTCCCAAATTTTGTTTGTTAACTCCTCAATTTGTTAAAATATTTATATAATTATTTACTAAACTTATTCATGTTTGCACTTTGCTTTCAATTTTATAGGGGAACCTGATCGGAAACGCACGCAGAATGTAAGTGACATTTAGTCAAAAAATCAACGTACAGTTACCGTCTATTTATTTCATCCTATGAAAAATCTAATGAATAGTTTAAAACAACAACTAATACCTACCACCCATTACCAATCAACTATTACCTTGACACGATTTGTAGTTCTAGTTACTACTGAATCTTCCTCTATACATTGTTTTGGGAAGTTTTTCCTTTAGCGGTAGGTAGGATTTTCCCTAAACATATTAGTAGGGTAAACCTGTACACTTAGATTCGAACTGTCATTAAAATTGACGTCATCATCCTGGAGGTGTTTTTTCGCAGAAAAACGCACGAAAATAACTGAGGGTTGATTTTAAGCACTAGTAAAAGAAAAAAGTCCAGTCATGCAGCATGACCCCATGAGCGAATTTTTGAAGAAATCTTCGACATTTCAGTCGCTATTGATCGTGTAGAGAAATTTTACTTAGTTTATGATTTTGATAGACAAACATGGAATCAAATTATTAAAAATAATTAGGAGGTACTCATACTTTATTATTATTAAACTAATCTTGTAGATTTAAAGACAAAATCTAGGTAAATATTCATAGATTTCGATGTCCAATGTGGTCAGTATTGAAGGCCGAGTGGAGGGAGGCCTTGAGATTAACGTTACAGACGGCCGAGCGGAGCGAGGCCTTGGGTCTGCGTGCTAGTACGTACATAAATATAACTTCTTCATAATTTCATAAGCCACAGTCAGTATTAAAGCTACATCAAGTCCTAAAACAGTTGAGCGTAAAACATTAAAGAGAGCGACCGAGAGAATCGGAGGACGGAATATTTCACAGAGTAAATTCATCAGTTGATTACTTTTTTATTCTTTTTTTTTTTTTTAATTTAAACAAGCACCTGCTACCTACGTTTTAAACAGCATGGTTCTAGGATTGGTTATACAGAGATACTTCCATAAGAGTAGTTCAATCTGAATTTGGACAATGTTTCATGCAAATATTACCGATTTTTACAACTTGCGAACGGCATTATTTTGATTTTTGACTGATTTTTCAACTTTGAAATTTTTGAAAACTTGATACATATTCTTATAGGAAATTTTACTCTGATTCCGAATATACCACATGTTAGTATGCTGAAAAAATTATTTGGAACAACAAATCGCAAAAAACAGGCTATTTTGAAATTTTTGACTACATTTTTGAAAATTTCAACCCGAAGATGTAATCCGATCATGCTGGCCAACGAACTTGAACTTTCGTTTTGTGTCCTTAACATTTTAAAATTTGTCTGAAGTTTCTAGCACAATTCTACGGACAGTTATCGTCTGGAATGACACATACATATATACATACATACATACATATATACATACATACATAACATATATACATACATACATAAAAAAATGCGTTAATCTTCAGAATATGATTCAGAATAGCCTGAAACGGATTTCTGCATAAAATTTTTTCAAAAATTCACATTCTACAAATTTTGAGGCGAGAGCAATAGCTTAGTTTCCTTCAAAAATTCGCTAAAAGGAAAAAAAAACCATGGTCGGGAGGTGAAAAATGCATTGGCGCACACATGTGGCGTATAAAAATCTCAATACGAAGGCCCTTTTGGCCAATTGGTGTGCGTTTCGTGCTTTTGGGGGGCATCCCCATTATAATCTACGGTACATTGTATCGCCTCCGCTGCTGCTACGCTTAATCGATTATAGTATTTTAATCAGCTACTTATTACTCGAGTAAGTATTATATAAGGTTGGCATATGGTAGTCGTGATATAATAAACACGGTAATTTGTTTTTTTAAAGTTTTTATTGCATGAACCAATCAACTTAAATCCATGTAGGTACATTCAGGTTCAGAACTCTTAGCAGCATTAACAAAAGCTGATCCTCTGATATTCAGGACATGTGGACATTCTTCATACGCGTGCATGCTTAATCCATGGGTCTTCGTTCATTTCCCAATCTTCAATACATCCTTCGCAATCATAGCAGTAGACAAGGTCACCCTGCTGTTCGTTATAGTGAAATCCGGCACTGCAGAGGTCGTCAACTAGATGGTGAAGTACTTTGGGCCATCTAAAAATTGCATACCTCCCATCAAAAGTGTCAAGCTTAGCAGCAGCCCCACCCACCTTAAGGTGGGTTTACACGCTCATGCCATTTGCGCAAATCGGCTTGAACAAGCCAGTTTGCACAGTTATATCGTTGCATGTGAACGCTCTTTGCGCAAGCCATTTCGCTTGCGCAAGCCAAAAAATTTGGCTTGTGCGAAGTCTATCTCGGACAGAAATTCGGCTTGAGGTTGGAGCTTGGCATGAGTGGAGTTTGAGCGTGTGAACGCAGTTCAAGCCTACCCACGATCTCGCGCCGGCGCATTCCTTCTCTTCAAGTGTGTGAATCACAATATTCCAACCCCATATCACTTGGGAGCATCTAGCGCTCGTTCAAGCTGCAATGGTTAAAAAACGGAAGTTAGTGAAAAACGTTGTCTATTTCCACGAAAAATAAAGAGTTACAATGTTAAATCGATTTCGACGGTTAGGCCATCATCAGTAACAAACAATAACTGAAGACACATTAGAAAGGACACAGCTTATATAGAGACAGGTGAAGGGAGATTGAATCCCATTGGTCGAGAGAAAGGAAAGGGGCAGGAGGTACAACCAATCAAGTGCATACAAAGTGAAAGGGAGATTGAATCCCATTGGTCGAGAGAAAAGAAAGGGGCAGGAGGTACAACCAATTAAGTGCATACAAAGTGAAAGGGGATTATAGCTAATCAGATAAACTGAAAGGGGGGAAATAACTAAATAGGGTTTCAACAGTGTGAAGGGATAATTCCAAGGTTTACAGAAATGGACCTATCAGTGGTGAAATATATTGAGGTATATCCTCATTTAAACATTTACCAGACCTGTCACTTTTGATAATTTCGAATTTTTCAAGTACATTCAACATGCCTCCCTTTGGGCAAAAATGAAGAAATTCTACAAACTGTCTGTCTGTCAAATCAAAATTGTTTCAGTTTCTTCAAAATTGTTTCCCTTTCAGTTTATCTGATTAGCTATAATCCCCTTTCACTTTGTATGCACTTAATTGGTTGTACCTCCTGCCCCTTTCTTTTCTCTCGACCAATGGGATTCAATCTCCCTTTCACTTTGTATGCACTTGATTGGTTGTACCTCCTGCCCCTTTCCTTTCTCTCGACCAATGGGATTCAATCTCCCTTCACCTGTCTCTATATAAGCTGTGTCCTTTCTAATGTGTCTTCAGTTATTGTTTGTTACTGATGATGGCCTAACCGTCGAAATCGATTTAACATTGTAACTCTTTATTTTTCGTGGAAATAGACAACGTTTTTCACTAACTTCCGTTTTATAATGGGTTTCCACAACTTCGTCGCGAGTGATTTAGTTCTGCCTTGTTTGATTGGTTCTTGCGATGCAGAAAGAAAGAGAATTTCTCTGTGAATTCATTGAGCTGTACAAGTCTTTTCCATGTTTGTGTAAAGTTAAGTCGAAGGAATACAGTGACCGCCATGTGAAATTACAAGCGTTCGACGTTTTAGTCGAAAAAATGCGATTCGTGGACCCCCAAGCCAACAGGGATAGCGTCGTGAAGAAGATTAACATAACGGTGTCACTTTTCACAATTATTGGTGAGATCATGCTGAGCACCTCCTCATATGTCGCCTTGTTCATTCTTAAATAATTCCGGAAATCATTTGGTTCCCCTCTCAATTCCACTATTAAATTGGTATGGGAAAGGATGTCCCTCCTGAGCAACCAATCCTTGCTCCATTTCCGACCTTTGGAACTCTTTGAGCCCAATTTTGGTTTATTATTCCCAATAATAAGCCTATGTGATCGTATAGCAAAAAATTTTTATAACCCCCCCTCAAACTTTGTCACTTTACGTTTCAAGGTGCGTAGAATCCAAATTTGAAATGTCCGTCCGCCGTTCGCCGTCCGCCGTCCGCCGTTCGCCGTCCGCCGTCCGGGCCATAAAAGGCCTAAGAATTGACTTAAAAAACCCGTCCTTTCGCACATAGACTCCATTTGGGGTCTAGTTGGTCCTAACGTTTAACCATCCCGATCGCTTTACTCGCATAGATGCTATGGGCCAAAAACGGGCGAAAAAGTGTCATTTCAAGGCTTTGTTAGACTTACGCACGCACGCACGCCTGGCACGCTTGGCAGGGGGTCACGGTGGGTGGTGAGGGGTGGTGAGCGGGGGGTGGAACGAGTAACGAGACTGAGAGGAGGCGCCGGCGCCGCGGCACCTTGTGGTGGATACGGCGCCGGCGTTCCTTCGAGGCATGAATATATGTTTTTTTCTAGGTCATATTTTTTTGAGTTAATACCAATGCTCTGCCTACGCATATTTAATAACAAATCCTCTCGACTTTTCGTACGTACTTAGATAATGATATTATTAAGGCAATGACTATTTGAATAGATAGGAGCTCAAATCGAGAAATATAAACATACGTATTTAATTATAGAAGTATAGGTTGTGGCAACTCGAAATAGGACATGCCGAGGAGTCTGGACGGGCCTTATGACGTACGCCAACTAAAACTACGATCATACTCAATTGAAAAAATAATAAACCTTTGTGAAATAATTTGCAGCGTTTTTACTAGTGCTTAAAATCAACCCCCAGTCATTTTCGTGCGTTTTTATGCAAAAAAACCACTCCTGGATGATGACGTCAATTTTAATGACCGTTCGAATGTTAGTGTACAGGTTTACCCTACTCATATTAAACCACATTATTTCACGTACCTATATGTATTGATTTTAGTAACAGAGAAAAATCAAGCCGCAACGAAAAACGAGAACCAGAAAGAAAAAAACGAAAAATCGACCCCACAGGTTACTTATTGAGATTTTTCAGATTTTATTCGATCCAAATTGAAGTAGGTACATACAATTTTGGAATGAAATAATTTTCACAAATTACTAGGTCCTATATTTGTCATTCGAATACTTTTTGGCGGATTTTTGTAGAATGTGGAGCTATTGCAATGGCTGGGAAAATTTTAAAATTAAATTTAAAAAAAAAAAAATCTTTAATGGAATCCGTTTTGAAGCATTCTGAAACGAGTCTGCACTTTTTCATATGTACCTATATATACATATAGGTGTATGTTTGTGTCAACATTTGCTTAAAATTAACTAAAAATGGCTAAAAACTGCCAAAAATCGTTTAATTTATAATTCTTAGCAGAATTTCAGTCAAAACATAATTATCAACAATTAACTAGGACATTCAAAACTTTTTGCAAAAAATTATGCTGAAAAACGTAGTTTATTTTCATAATTATTTGCTGAAAAATCTATAAAAACTGCATCAACAAAAAACTAAAAATCCAAAATCTTTTTTGAATTGCCGAACAGTATGAGTTTTTTTGCCATTAAATTGGTTTTCAACAATTTCTTTGCACTCAAATTTCTGAAATGTCAATACAATTTAACATATAATAACTATAGGTTATTCAAATGTGTAATAATACTTTCTTAGTTCAGAAATGTGTACGCACTCCTACATAGATTTGTTTATGGCAGCATTTTTTACAAAGTTTATCTTGATGCACGAAATCGTGACGGACTAATAAATACTTATATCCTGTGTAATTGGATTAAGAAGCTGGGAGGGTCAATTTTATCTCATAAGGAAGCAATGAGTAACTCTAGTGTAGTTTGTTACCTAGTTATGTCACATACTACATTTATAAATCTTTGAATGGAGTTAACTTTTTCTGAGTAGAACTCTGGTAAAAATGGTTGGATAAATCGAGAGCTTCTGAACGAACGGTCAACGAATTTTGTGGGATGAAAAACGATGAAGTACCATTTCCCTAGCAACGACTCGGTTGTAAGCGGAAATCATCAAAAGAAAATAAAACTACGACATAAATAGAAGAACAAGAACGAAAGGAATGCGTGATAAATCGAGAGCTTTCTACGGATGAAGAACGATTTTTGTCCCATAAACACTAAAGAAGTTTCATTTCCCCAGCAACGGCTTGGTTGTCCGTTAAAATCATAAGAAAATGACAAGCCACAAAATGCATGATCATCCAATTTGTACCAAGCCAAAAGTCGGATTCTTTCACTCTTTTTGACTGCGTTTGGGGGAGACGGCCGATTTTCGCATATCACACAACCGTCGGCAAATATTTGATAAGCAAACAGTTTTCATCCGATATTGATCAAAATTATCAGAAAGACAAAGCAGCTTGAAATGCTTGCATACGAGTCTGCAACACATTGGGACATTTTCATGTGTGTTTTCTTATTGTATTTATTACTAGGCAGATCTCACCCGTGCATCGCACGGCGGGGCGTACAAATCAATTAAATGGGCCATAAGAGAAACCGCCCACCCGTGGGTACTTAATTGAATTCGCGATCGTGTTGACTCATTGTTCCGACACCCGTGGGTACTTCATTGAATTCGAGCCAGGCTACATCACCTACCCCCCTGCAGACTCGTATGCAAGCTCTAAGAGCCACTCAGCTGATCTGGACCCTGGGCATCGTCACGTAAATGTGATAAAGAGACTACATACGAAATTACAGCTTCCTAGAGTGTAAAACATAGAAATTAGCTTCAAAAGCCACTCATCTGATCCGGACCCTGGGCATCGTCAAGTCAATGTCCTAAAGAGGCTACATAAGAAATTACAGCTTCCTAGAGTGTAAAGCATAGAAATTACCTATTAAAATGATTTAACCACCGCTTCACAAATCAAACCGTTCTTGCAATATTTGGATCACCTGCTATGAATCAAATCATCGAAACACCAGCTCAATGAAATCATCAGAAATTAACAAGCGGTGGCAATCATGTTCACAATATCAATTATTGAGAATGATCACCTGAGTGTACACAATTTATTATTCAAATAACCTTGCTCATAACTCAACTTGTTGGCCACGCACTTCGCAGTAGTTAACATAATATGGTTGGATAAATCGAGAGGTTTCGAACGAATGGTCAACGAATTTATGAAAAACGACGAAGTACCATTTCCCTAGCAACGACTCGGTTGTAAGCGGAAATCGTCAAAATATTTACGTTACATTACGTGACAGTTTTTTGTGCAATGTGCCAGGGCAAAGACATGAAAATGTCAATTATCAACGGAGTCTGGTAGTGCATCGACAAATAGATGAAAACCTACATCCTTGCTTTGGCTGAGTTCCGTTTACATCATGCTTAGAGATTATTTGATTAAGATGGACGAAAACATCAGTTTCGATTATTTAAAAATGTTTTTAGAGTAGGAACATACAATTAATTATCACAACTTACTCGTATTAACTATTGTAGAGTCTATTTTGGGTAGTTGCTGCATAAAAATAAATAAACAAAAATATTTAGGTAATAATAATCCAAACGGCTCCATCATAACCGAAGAATCTTCTAAACAAAAATATTTCCTTCTAACAAATTACCTATTAGGTACTTGATCTCTTGATATTTGGAAAAATTGTGAATCTGATGTGGGCATTCAACTTCATTCTATAAAACTTTGATAAAACATCGATCCGAATCACTCAGGTAGGTAATTGAAACAAACAAATCGTAAAATAATGCCTAAATTCAAGTAGGTAACAGTTCGGTCATTGAAACAGATAGGTTGGTACCAACTATTCTGTCCCAAAAGTACATAAGAACGCTGATCTTGATTTTAATAAAAGTTTTAATATCGTTAAAATAGGATCTATTTTGATAAACTGTGTATCTTTGATATCGTGTTGAAGTTCTGCGCCAATGATTCATATTAAATACTCACCTTAACCTATTAAATACTCAGATTAACCTAATCTTCTCATGAAAATGTTCAATAGGTTCTTTTATATTTATGTACCTACGTAAAATGTTAGCAAACGCTTTGGTCATTTGCATAAGATGGTGAAATGTCAGGTAGCATTATTTGTCATGCTGTAGGAGAGCCTTACGCCTGCGATCAGTGTAACTACGCTACAAGGAACCGGAACAATCTTCTAAGGCATATAAGGACTCACACAGGTAAATTTATAGAAGTAATCACAGTCAAAGTTTATTGGGTACCTACCTATCTTATCCAAATTATCTACAAAAATCTTTGAAATATATGAAAGTGGTAGGGTATGACTGATGAATAAATACATGTTCAAATTTTAAGCATGATCGAATAAATAATTAGTTACAGGTATGTCAAATTGTTGTACGAAATTGAACTGTACCCGAAGTTGGAGAGCAATCTATCTCTATTATACAATATAAAGTTCCAGTCATGCAGCATGATCGTATGAGCGAATTTTCATAAATGGTCGTATTACATTTATGTTAAATTCTGTTGAAATTTGAGCACTTTGGGGACAAATAAAAATTTTATTATACATTTTATAGCAAACTAACTTTTTGTAAGTAATATTCCAATGAACAAACGATTTTGTGGATTTTTACAATTTTTTCAAGTGTTCCTATCGATTTTTAGCTTATTTTAATGCAATTTAAGTACATTTTTCTGTACA
Organism: Adelphocoris suturalis; assembly: GCA_030762985.1. Classification (NCBI taxonomy): domain Eukaryota; kingdom Metazoa; phylum Arthropoda; class Insecta; order Hemiptera; family Miridae; genus Adelphocoris; species Adelphocoris suturalis. The sequence continues at coordinate 19,603 of JAUMHS010000013.1, forward strand.
ATTTTGTGCTTAAATTTTTAAATGTCCTAGTTCAGGTTCGATTAATTTTTTTCGAGTAGCATTCTGCTAAAAAATAGAAATTTGTTAATTTTTAGTGGTTGTTTGCCTTTTTTAGTGATTTTTTAAGTACATTTTTTGAAATTTGACAAATTTAATGTGCTCAAAAAGTGTTGTCCAACGAACTCATCCTTTCTTTTGAAATGCTTTTTTGGCGAAAGAACGAAGTTTTTATCTCAATTCTATCGAGAGTTATCGTCTGGAATGACACATACATATATATATATATATATATATATATAAATATATATATATATATATATATATATATATATATACACATATAAAAAAGCGTTAAAATCCAGGAATCATTTCAGCATGCTTCAAAACAGATTTCGAAGAAGAAAATTTTTGAAAATTTTTATTTTAAAATTTTTGGAGCCATTGCAATAGCTTTATTTTCTAAGAAAATTCGCTAAAAACGAAACTCCGTCTGTCGTTTCTTTGCCCACCACAGTAAGTGCTGAGTGGTGGGAGTCTATGAGTGGGGGGATCTTCTTGGATTTCTGGCGAATAGTGTATAAGCGATTTTAAAATTTTCTGATCCTACCCGAACCATGGGCTGTAGGGCGGAAGGGTGTGGGAGCCCCTTATAATGCGCGTTTTTTCGCCAAGCACTCGATCTTCTATGGGCTGCCACATTAATTTGATCGAGAACACTTCGTATGTCAGCGACAAAGTTACGTTTCAGGACCTGTAGAACACGATGGTGCCGTCAGAATCGCTGAAAGATGCTGTGTTCCCAGAGAAATCAGCTAAAGAATGTGGGAAATGATGAAAAAAAATGCATTCCCCGCTATGGTTTTTTCCACTTTAATCCAGAAAATTTCGACGGTTTTTGCTTTTTGTCCCATCTTACTGAATCTATACAGTACCATAATGGAACAACCATCTGCTGCCCTAGTTTTGCCCGTTTCCTGTCTTTTCAATTTTCTGAGCTTTAATTCTTTCGATATTTTTATCAATGTCAATCGACCAATCAACTCACCAATCGTATTGACCTTGAATTCTTCAAACAACTTTTCCGTTGGAAATTGTCTCCTCTTTTTGAACAGTATTTTGACATGAATATGTCTCTGCTTGGGGGTCAACCAAAAATTTCCGTGACGCAAAATTTGTGTCACAATTTCAGTGTTTTTCAAGTACAACCCAGCCGTTGCTAGGGGAATGGAACTTCTGCAGTTTTCATCGCACAAAAATCGTTCGCCACTCGTTGGAAAGCGCTTGATTTATGTGATAAATGTTCACATCTCAAGCTACCAATTTCCCCCTCCTTACGTACCTGGCTACATTCCAAAAATAAGTTGATTGGACTATAAACAATTTTAATAAGCCGGTTACAATATTCTTAACGTAAAGCAATAGCATCATTTACTCCACTCCATAGGAAACATTTTCATCCTCTTGACAACAGTCGAGGACAACTCGAGGACAATAGAGCCGGAAAACTATCGATAGTCTACACTATCGATAGTTTTCGATATTTTTATGCAAACTATCAATAATTATCGATAGTATCAAAAAATGATAAATTTACATTAGTTTTCTGAATAATTTGGTCATTTAACTCATATATTGGTATGGCAATCGTCATCAAGCCTTGGCGTAATAACATATTCAACCATAATGAATACCCTTTTATAAATTTCTTGGCTCATTACAATAAAAAAGCTTCAACATACAACACAGTTCTTATTAAATGCGAAAATACTTTTTATTCCTGAAAAATAAGTAGGTAGGTACATTAAAAAGTTATAAAATTAACCATTTATTATTTAAAATTTACCATTAATCCATTAATTTAACTAAACCATTAATTTATGAAAATTAACCATTTATATTTCGGCATTTTGTCATGCAATAATGAAACACAAAATTAATTAAACACAACCCTAGATGCCCTTGAAACACAAAACTATTATATCAATTAGAACTTATGTAAAGAAGAGAAACATGTACGCATTATAACCTCAGATTTGTGATTACCTCCACTATCGAAAACTATCGATTGCAAACCGTCAACTATCGATAATTTACGATAGTGTAGACTATCGATAGTTATCGATAGCACTATCGATAGTTTTCCGGCTCTAGAGAACAACCGTTATGAAATCCCCAATCTTTCTTCACTCTCAACTTCCTTGCGCAAAAAGCTAAGCAATTCATCAATTCTAAATTAAATTCAAAATTTAAAATTAAAAAAAAAAACCACTCTCATTATAAGATTCTATAGAATCAAACTCTTTATCTGTACCCTTATAATTTCTTTAATTTGTTCGTCTAAATTGAATAGACGTTCTGCTTTATTAGCAAGTGTAGAAAAACAATCACTTACATTTTCTACTTCATTACTTTGTAAGGCTGCCTCACACTCTGAGAGACAGACGGTGAATACCCTTCTAACTTGCGATCTTGCTTTCTTGAGCCTCTCAAATGCAGTTTTAGGTTCGATTGTTGTAACGGTCGCCATCTTTTGGAGCTGGCTCGAGAAGCAAGTTAAAGCGAACCTGTAGGCCTAGGCAATTCCAAATTCTTACCTAATTACTTTCTATACAATATTATTCTTTAGAAATGAAAAAGACGTGTAGTTCATGAGAACAGAAATTAGACTATATTTTCCTAATAAATCACACGAATAATAATCATATAGACTTGGGGATATCAAATAATTAATAATACACGCTAGGTTTGCAATTAGTAAAAGCAACTTGAATCAGTCGCGTTACAAAAGATAGGTAGCCGCAACAAATATGTTTACACGTCGTAATTATAACTGTGTGCCGCAGGGGAGAAGCCTTACGCCTGTGATCAGTGCGAATATAAGTCTACACAAATGAGTAATCTTCAGCACCACAAAAGAAGACACACAGGTACATTATGATACAATGATCCCAAATAAGGTAGTACTTACATTGCAACCCAACACATTATATGTAAATAATAATATGTTTACACGTTGTAATTATATTTGTCGTGCTGCAGGGGAGAAACCTTACGCCTGTGATCAGTGCGAATATAAGTGTACCAAATCCAGTGATCTTCAGAAGCACAAAAGAACGCACACAGGTACCTACATTATGATACAATGATCCCAAATAAGGTAGTACTTACATTGCAACCTGTGGTGAAAACCACCCCCTCTTTTCAACAGCCCTTTTCAGGGCTACCAAAAAGAGGTAGGCACAACACAAAAATATTTATAAGACGTCGAGTTACAACTCCGTCAAACAAAATATTTCACCAGAGAGAAAATACGAATTTCTCTCTCAAAAGTGAAATATTAACTAAAAACATACAAGGCGACCTCCCTAGACACTTACTGGGCGAGAGAGATGCGACAAGTATCTCGAACCAAGTCGCCTTGAACGAGAAAACTCAAACAGAAAATCAAACGTCCTCTAAAACTAGCAAGGACAATTCAAACAAGCCTACTCGCCAATCAGAAACACTGATTACACGAGAGACAATAGGCGAACCAACCAAGAGGCGGCAAGCAACCACCTCTGGTCCAGCAGCCACCCCGGGGACCCCGTCTAAACAACTGACGCAGAGAAAGCACCCGAGGTCCCCGGCTAAACTCAAGGTCGTCGGCTCCGCGACAGACGCTCGTATGCACCCCGGAGGACCAGCTCAGCTATCATACTCGCAGATACTGAGAAAACAATGTGCGAGCCAATGAGATTACACAGTCGAATTAATGAAATTAAGCGGACCAATCAGGAGGCGGCAGGAGGCGGCCACCTCCCTATAAAGACCCCGCTCGGAGCCCTCTCAAGAACGGCTTCCTACTGCTTTCTACAAGGCCTACCTTCTCTCCGCACAGATCTCGCATTGGCATCTACGAGTCCAGTGATTATTCATCCTGCTCATTGCCCAACGTAGTTCATCTGTCAGGACGCCACCCGGTACATCTATCGATATTCTCTTTAGATCGTACACCCGCAGGGACGTTCCTAGCCGTGTCACCCGGGTTTCGTAGCACTAAGCTCGTCACCGACCGCTGGGGCACGCCGGTAAATTACTCAGCTCATCCGCTCTAATTTACCGTCCAAGGAAGTCTTTTTCAAGACTACAAGGTAGGACCCTGACATACGAGCAAAGGAAAGAAGCTCTGTCAAGCGAGTCCACCTTCCTAAACCCTCTATTTCTATACATAGAGGCATCGAAACGAGCTAATAACTCGGCTATTTCGATGGAACGTCGGCCGTCTTATTTCCTCATGCAAGGGGAGGTAGACGACGGCGAGGCCGGGCCTCTTAGCCCCCGTAGCGCTACCTACACGCTGCCCGGCCAATCCGCCGGTCCCAGCGACGGCGCAAGGCTCGATCCTCACGGCGAGATAGCCTTCTCACCTAACGTATTCACGAAGGAAACGTTAGATCAAGCCTCGCCTATACAAAAGATCGAGGATACCTTTCAGACCCGCTCTGAAGTCAATCATTATGATTCGACCAAGCTTTCCGAATACCCACGATATTCGACACAAGCCTACCCGGCCGATCCGAGTGTCAAATACACTCCAAATGTACAAAAAACAAAGGATACTTTTCAGTACCTCAACCAAGTTCAACATATTCCTCCTACAGATATAAATCTTAGGCCGGAATATTACAAAACGGCTCAGTACCAAACTGATCGAACCCAGCACCCACTATGCGAGCCCAGTGCTCCACGCGGTTGCGACACGAACTATCTCTCAGTTCATCCCGCCAAGCAAGCTGACCTTGACGGATTCGCTCACATTCCTTACAGGAATAACACGGGGACTAACCCGCATAATCAGAATATAAATGTCCCACTTGGTCTACCTACACCAAGTAAAACATATTTAAATCCACTACATAACCCAACACATTGTATGTAAATAAATAATATGTTTACTCGTCGTAATTATAATTGTCGTGCTGCAGGGGAAAAGCCGTACGCCTGTGATCAGTGCGAATATAAGTGTACCACATCCAGTGATCTTCAGAAGCACAAAAGAACGCACACAGGTACATTATGATACAATGATCCCAAATAAGGTAGTACTTAGATTGGAACCCAACACATTGTATATAAATAAATGTTTACATGTCGTAATTATATTTGTCGTGCTGCAGGGGAAAAGCCTTACGCCTGTGACCAGTGCAGCTATACGTGTGCAGATGGGAGCGCTTTTCGAAAGCACAAAAGAAGACACACAGGTACACTATGATACAATGATCCCAAATAAGGTAGTACTTAGATTGGAACCCAAAACATTGTGTGTAAATAAATAATGCGTTCGCTCAAAATTTGGATGTTTGTTATGGGGTGACAACTCGATCATCTTTTATCAATTTCAACATGGTTGTATCATTAATAGCTACTGAGCTTGCGCCAATATTAAACCCTTGTAACAAGCTTATTTTCTACAGTTTTCATCCGATCTGCATCCAATTTTTAGGGCATATGCGTGCTAGGAGGTAGACGGTCCCCTGTCAGTTTCATTGTTGCCAAATCAATACTTCACTCTGCACATGCGCAAACTAAATTCCATTATTCATTTATTCACGCCCTATACGTCCGATGTCGCTCATATTAGAATGATAGTTGAGGGATGACGATTTGATCATCCCTTATCAATGTCAACATGATTGTATCATTAATAGCTACTGCGCCAATATGAAATCCTAGTAACAACCTTAATTTCCACTGTTTTCATCCGATTTCGATTAAATTGTCAGAGAATGCGCAGGTTAGGTTGAAGACGGTCCCCTATTCGTTTCATTGTTGCCTAATGAATATCTTCTTCATTCTGCGCATGCGTAAACGTAAATTCCATTATGCTCCATTTTTGGTTTATTATTTCCAATAATAAGCCTATGTGATCGTGTAGCAAAAAATTTTTATAACCCCCCCTCAAACTTTGTCACTTTACGTTTCAAGGTACGTAGAATCCAAATTTGAAATGTCCGTCCGCCGTCCGGGCCATAAAAGGCCTAAGAATTGACTTAAAAAACCCGTTCTTTCTCACATAGACTCCATTTGGGGTCTAGTTGGTCCTAACGTTTAACCATCCCGATCGCTTTACTCGCATAGATGCTATGGGCCAAAAACGGGCAAAAACGTGTCTTTTTCGACGCGAGCACGCCTGGCAGGGGGTCACGATGGGTGGAGAGGGTGGGGGGGGGGGTGTGAGCGGGGGGGGGGAGTGAGAGGAGGCGGCGGCGCCGCGGCTTGTGGTGGGTACGGCGCCGGCGTTCGTTCGAGGCATGAATATGTTTTTTTCAAGGTCATATTTGTGTGTTAATACCAAAGCTTTTCCTACGCATATTTAATAACATATCCTCTCGACTTTTCGTACGTACTTAGATAATGATATTATTAAGGCAATAACTATTTGAATAGATAGGAGCTCAAATCGAGAAATATAAACATGCGTATATAATTATAGAAGTATAGGTTGTGGCAACTCGAAGTAGGACACGCCGAGGAGTCTGGACGGGCCTTATAACGTACGCTAGCCAACTAAAACTACGATCATACTCAATTGAAAAAATAATAAACCTTTGTGAAATAATTTGCAGCGTTTTTCACACTCTAGTCGTTTGATTTCGCTTAAATTTGGATGATAGTTGGAAGAAGATGACTTGATTACCTCATATAAATTTCAACACGATTGTATCATTAATAGCTACTGCGCATGCGCCAATGTGAAATACTAGTAATGACCTTAAAAGAGGAGAATCTGAAGATACCCTGTTATTCCAGACAGTTAATAAATTTCCACAGACCGAAAAAGAGCTATTGAAAGATTTATCTACGCTCAGTCAGGTTGTAAGTCTTCAGGATGGCTCTCAGTCTTCCCTTTGAAGGAGCATAACTTTGATATGTCTCCTTGTGAATTCAGGGATGCTCTAACAATTCGGTACAAACGCCAACCTGTTGAAATGCCAAAGTCATGTAATGGATGTGGCAACGGAGCGTTCACATTGCAACACGCATTGGATTGCAAAACTTGTCACCAGACGCCACAACGAGGTTAGAGACTTATTAGGAGAATTAATGTCAGCTGAATGGGGGATCTGCGTGAACGAGCACATTATACGGGATTCATTAGGATCCGAACCAATGCTATGAGGAGATTTGGTTCAGCAGAGCAAGAAAAGATGCGTAAGTATCTGAATCCATGTGAAGAAATCGCATGCCTCATTCACACCACTGGTATGTTCAGTCGATGGACTATGTGCTCCTCAGATGAACGCCTTTGTAAAAGTATTTGTTGAACGCTTAGCAGGCATATGGAATCGGCCTCAGACGGTAGTTCGAGGATGGTTAAGAGTCCGCATCACAATGGCTGTATTCCATGGCTGAAGATGGAGAAGTGCGGAGCAGCACTTCAGTTAGGCTTATACCTAAGAGACCAAATAATGAATGATGAAGAGATCAAAAGGACTGGAAAATCAATTTAGCCAACTAAACAGTTCTTAGAAGTAATTCCTCTATGCTCCAATAAATTAATTGTTTGTGTTTTATATTTGATAATGAGATCCCCTAATTTCCACAGTATTCATCCGATTTTGATGAAATTGTCAGCGAATGCGCGGTTTAGGTTGTAGATGGTCCCGTACCTATTTCATTGTTTTCAACTCATCAGTTCATTCTGCGCCTGAGCAAACGTAAATTAGGTACAGTCAGTATAATTTTTGTCGTTTCTTAATTGACCAATTATGACATTTCACGCTACTACTATGGAATTTTTCAATATCATTTAAAACTTTTCAATGATCAATACATTCTCGTAAATGATTGGTAAATGAGGAAGCTATACGCCTACACCCAACTTGGCAGATATTTTTTAGAGGTGATGGTTTTTAAAAACTAAATCCAATTTAAGCTGTGCATCGGAGGTAATGGTAGAATTTTTTAGCTGGCAACAACTATGACGCTACGTTACTATTGAATTAATATTGAAATGACAATATCAAAATGTGATCAATAGGCCCTTGAGGGGGTGGTGTGTCGTCCTCACCAGCTTCCTGTAGTAGTGCTGCCACCAGAAGCAGGCCTGAGCCCTCGGTATATATAGCGGGATGCGAAGAGAACAAACCTGAACATTGACTTGAACGTTATTGCAATAAATTGTTACTATTAATTAGGACTCAAACTGAAGGTTCGTTCCGTTATGCAAAATCCTGCTTGAAGGGCTTTCAGTAAAGTTCACTCTGGAACAGAACACTACAACAACGTTACGCTATCACTGACTTGATGAATGTTTTTATGTGTGTCCTTTCACAATTTGTCGCCACGTCCTACCTATCTCTATTGGCCAATAGATAGAATATGGTAATGTCACCTCTGTGCCGTATAATATATACGGCACATATAATTATTTATATACCTATAATTATTATTTCTTATTTTTACATGCCTAAGGGCCTGATAAAGAAGCCTGTTCGTAAAATGGTTGCCATAATAGGTCTTATCTTATCTTATAAAAAGAGAACAGTGCACTCTACACAAGAAGTTAACTATAGGGAATCCTCAAATAAAACGATGCTGTTATAAAAACTCAAAGGAATAAAATACTAAAATAATACTCTAAGAGGCTTTAAGGAATGCGTATTTGGAAAAATCGTCCCATAAATTCCTCAAATTAAAAAAATAAATTAATAAAAAACCTTTTGTACAGAAATCTTTTTTTGCTAAGTAGGTAGGTACCTACTCTGAACCAAACTCTGAATTAAACTTTTTCATATTTGTATGAAAATGTTAATAAATGATGTGAATTATGTACCCAATTAATAAAAGTTAATGAAATGGAAATGTAAATACCTATATTAATGTTTGTTCACACAACAACGGTATTATCTTTGTCATATTGCAGGGGAGAAACCTTATGCCTGTGATCAGTGTGGATATAAGTTTACGCGAAGAAGCCATCTCAAGAAGCACACAAAAACTCATCGAGTTAATTAACCAGGACGAATCCTTAAAAGCCACTAAATTAAATTAAATTAAATATCATATATTCATGATACATAGTTATAGACCAAAAATTAATATTCTAGTATGTCGGGAATCATGATGAACATCTACACGTTGCTGTGAACTTGTTAAATGCATAAATGAAATATTAATAGGTATGTACCTATCCATATAAATCAGTCGGATGTCAGCTATAAATTCCAAAGTTCTAGCTGTTCCGTAACTGTTGAATACTGTTCCTGCTTGAAAATAGTAACTAAATCTATTCAATTACTACGAAGCTACGCAACTAATACATAGTTACTAAGACTAATACTATTAGTCAAATAGTCTCACAATTTATCACCATTATGTAATAATTAAATGGCCTGAATTATACAAAATTACGTTGGTTAAGTTGCGAAATAAATATAGACATGAGCAAACCCAAAATCAAAGAAACCTTGCTTTTCGTGCTCTATCCAGTGAATGATACCTACCGCTAGTAGTTTTAGAGAATTTTCGTTAAACAAAATGAATCTATTGCAATGGCTCGGAAATTTTTAAAACCAAAATTTTGACATTTTATGTCTTTACTTTGGCACATAAACGAAAAAAGCGTTAAAAATAAGCGTTACGGTTGGTTTTCTGATGATTTCCGCTTACAACCGAGTCGTTGCTAGGGAAATGGTACTTCGTCGTTTTTCATCCCACAAATTCGTTGACCATTCGTTCGAAAGCTGTCGATTTATCCAACCATATTATGTTAACTACTGCGAAGTGCGTGGCCAACAAGCTGAGTTATGAGCATGGTTATTTGAATAATTGTGTACACTCAGGTGATCATTCTCAATAATTGATATTGTGAACATGATTGCAACCGCTCGTTAATTTTTGATGATTTCATTGAGCTGGTGTTTCGATGATTTGATTCATAGCAGGTGATCCGAATATTGCGAGAACGGTTTGATTTGTAAAGCGGTGGTTAAATCATTTCAATCGGTAACTTCTATACTTTACACTCTAGGAAGCTGTAATTTCGTATGTAGCCTCTTTGGGACATTTACTTGACGATGCCCAGGGTCCGGATCAGATGAGTGGCTCTTAGAGCTTGCATACGAGTCTGCAACTATAAAGACATAAGATGTCCCAATGTGTTGCAGACTCGTATGCAACCGTTTCTGATGATTTTACTCTGCTTTCCGAGGTATTTTATTACAGATTCGGAATCTACAAGAAAATTTGATGGATAAATGAAAATGATCCATCACTCGGACTTCTGTGTGCGCAAAAAGAAGCGCCGATTGTGAACCAGGTATCGAGTTTTTGAAGATATAGAATTGGGACATTTGATACATTATTATGGGTTACTTTTTTACTCTGAATCATGTGGTGTTGTTCCTTTATTGATATTATCAATTTAGATACCAGCTTGGAAAATCTCTGAAAAAACGGCCAGAATTTTTGAAAATTTCTAAAAAGGCTAAAAAATAAAAGTCCAGTCATGCAGCATGACCCCATGAGCGAATTTTTGAAGAAATCATCGACATTTCAGTCGCTATTGATCGAGTAGAGAAATTTTAGTTTATGATTTTGATAGACAAACATGGAATTACTTTATTATTATTGAACTAATCTTGTAGAAAGAGCATGGTTCTAGGATTGGTTATACAGGGATACTTCCATAAGAGTAGTTCAATCTGAATTTGGAAAATGTTTCATGCAAATATTACCAATTTTTACAACTAGCGAACGGCATTATTTCGATTTTTGGCGTATTTTTCAACTTTGAAATTTTTGAAAATTTGATACCTACATATTCTTATAGGAAATTTTACGCTGATTCCGGCTATACCACATGTTAGTATGCTGAAAAAATTATTTCGCACAACAAATCGCAAAAAACAGGCTATTTTGAAATTTTTGACTACACTTTTGAAAATTTCAACCCGAAGATGTAATCCGATCATGCTGGCCAACGAACTTGAACTTTCGTTTTGTGTCCTTAACATTTTAAAATTTGTTTGAAGTTTCTAGCACAATTCTACGGACAGTTATCGTCTGGAATGACATATACATACATACATAAAAAAATGCGTTAAACTTCAGAATAGCCTGAAACGGATTTCTGCATAAAATTTTTTCAAAAATTCACAGTCTACAAATTTTGAGGCGAGAGCAATAGCTTAATTTTCTTCAAAAATTCGCTAAAACATAGGGTAGAGGCACCAGTAGTAGCCACCCTTAAGCAGCCCAGTTTCGGTATTTACAACATAATTTCTTCATTTCTTCGTTCTTTCTTCCAATCCCGTGTTTTTCCTTTACCCCAATGTCTGCTCTATCGAATGGATATTTTTAAAAATGGAATGTGTTGATTAGTTTTACGAAAATCGAAGATCTGTCGCTTGTAGTAGCCACCAAAATCTTTAGTAGTAGCCACTGTAAGAGACCACAATTTGCCACCCCCTGGCTACTACTGGAAATACTCATTTTTCAGGAAAACTAATTATATCACTGTGATACTGATAAAAATCTAGCTCATTTTTATGTTGAATATGAAAAAAAAAATAAAAACACGAAAACTCAGTAGTGGCCACGTCATGGCTACTACAGAAATTCGCTAGGTTTTCATGAACTGGTAGTAGCCACCAAAATCTTTATTAGTAGCCACTGTTAGGGACCAGCAGTAGCCACCTCCTGGCTACTACTGGAACCTCTAATTTTTCGGGAAAACTAATTATATCACTGTGATCCTGATGAAAAGCTAGCTTATTTTCATGTTTAATGTGAAAAAACACGAAAACTCAGTAGTGGCCACATCATGGCTACTACAGAAATTCGCAAGGTTTTCAAGAACTGGTAGTAGCCACCCCACAAATAGGACCCTAATTGTCTAAAATCCTACGTGAAACAACTTGAAATACATCAAGAAATCACCAAGGAACGTGAATAAAACGAAACTATCTCAAAAAGTCCTAGAATGAAGTGAAATATTGAGGTAAACAAGGACTACGTCCTTAATTAAAACCGTTGGCGAGGAGCTCATCTGATCAACTGGCAGTCCATCTGGGTTATAAGACGTGTTGTTAATCACACTGGTTTCTTAATTATGGCGAGAACGGTTGGAATGCGCAGCTGACATCTCCTGCTTTAAAATGGTGCTAATGTCGAATGTCTTGATGGTGCCAAATCCTTATTTTTCAAATCTAAAGTTCATGGATGGCTACTACTGGCAGGGGTGGCTACTATCGGTGCCTCCACCCTAATTGTTGGTTATTTCACCTTGTTGTCATGGTTACTAGTAAATTATGCGAAAAAGCGCCATTCGGAGTCACCACCTACCTACCTATCTTATGGTTCAGTGTTTAAAACATAGTTACTAGTTCAGTATATCTTATTATGCCAGGTGATAAATTTTATGCGAATTATATCAAGCTGTAATCCGACAGTGATCTGAAACGTTGTGAACATAAGACTAGTTTGTGCGGTCGAGATCCGATTGGAATTTGTGTTGTGAAGTTGACAAACAAGTGTTAGAAGTTCCAGACATCAGCCGCGAAAATGTTGTGGATTATTCAGTTTTCAGAACTGTTCTTTGAATCAATTAAGAAACTAAAAATCTTTACAGTCCTGTGAAAGATGTCATGTGAAAGGACGTGCCATAAGAGCTCTACCAGAAGGGAATATTGGGTAGGTACCTATCGCCTTTGGAAAGGTCACTTCCAAGAGACGTTGGTATACAGCACCTACCTACTTTCCGTATTTTATTAATAATAATAATAATAAAACATTTATTAACCCAAAGACATGTAAATATTGTCCATAGCGGGTCACATGAACCACGTATGGTGAAGGTACAATAAACTGTATAAGACGGCAAAACGTAGAATAATTATGGCTATCGAATACTGACAAGAAAAAGTTAGAGGGGAAAAAAAAACGAAACAAAAATTATGGTTACTTAATTTAGAGAAAAAAAAAGGAGAAGAATTTGAGAGGAAAAAAATTAAGCATCCATCGTAAGGGGAAGACAAAAAAAGGGGGGAGGGGGTGCACATAATATTAGGTTATTCAATTGTCGGTATTCAGGTGCTGCCTAAGATAGCTTAAAAACCGACCCAATGGAAGGGGACGCACGAACAGACAACGGGAGGGTGTTCCAAACCCTAGCCCCAGCCACCACAAAGGACCTGGCCATGGTTCGACTGAAATGGCGGGAGATCATCAGGATATTTGACCTCGAAGAGTCAGCTCTCGTGGTCAGGTTGTCCAAGTAGTTAGGCAAAGAACCGCTCAAGATTAAATATAGCGTTTTCAGGTGGCGAAAAATAAAATATTTACTCAAGGGTAAGCAAAGTATCTGTAGCCCAGAAACGGAATGTCGTGCCTTAACATTAAAAACATAACGTAGGCAGGCATTGTAGGCTACTTGGAGTTTTTTATTTAGAGAGGCAGATAAAGAGTAAGAAAAAATGGAACAGCAATAAAACAGATGGGGGAGAACCAAAGCTGTCACCAATCGGCGCTTGAGGTACTGTGGGGTGAATTTTGAAAGGCGTCGCAGGGAGTGGAGAGATCCATAGACCCTTTGACATACCCTAGTTATGTGGGAGTCCCAGGATAGTGTCTTGTCCAAGATAAGACCGAGATTCCTGACATGCTGGGAAAAGGGAACCACAATCCCATCGATCAGAACAGGAGGCAGGGGGTCAGTGGGAATGTCCTGACTAAAAACCACGATCACCTGAGATTTAGAAGGGTTAATCAGAATTCCATTGTTCCTGGCCCAGGTGGAGACGCTAGAGAGGTCATGGTTAAGTTTCCTGATGGAGTCAATCATTGCATCCCCAAGTTCACTGGTAATGTAGATTTGAAAATCGTCTGCAAAAAGGTGGTAGCTGCAGAACTTGAGGACGCCAGGCAGGTCGTTAATGAAGACTGAAAACAAAAGTGGCCCCAGCACAGCACCCTGAGGAACTCCACAAAAGAGGGGAAGGGGCCCGGACTGATTGCCATTACACATGACCGCCTGCATCCTGCCATAAAGGTAAGATGAAACCAGACGGCACGCAGAAGTAGAGAAGTGGAATAGACGCTTCAGCTTTCCCAAGAGCAGAGGGTGGCTAACAGATCCAAAAGCATTTTTAAAGTCGAGAAGGACCAAAAAGCTACACATCCTCCCCTCAATTCCCATCCTGATATCCTCCACAACCCTCAGCAGCGCAGTTTCACAACTATAAGACTTGCGAAATCCAGACTGGTAAGTGCATAATAGATTGTTAGAAGAGATGTGGTCATTGATCTGGTTGAGAATGAGTATCTCAAAAACTTTACTTAAAACAGGCAAAATGCTGATAGGGCGAAGGTCAGAGAGCTTAGAGGGGTTGGGAATTTTAGGTAGTGGGACTACGAATGCAGATTTCCAGGCAGAAGGGAATCTAGAGCTGGTCAGAATGAAGTTAAAAACGTAAGTAATATGGTCAAGGAGCAAAGGTAGTAAGAGTAGGAGAAACTTTAATGGCATAGAGAGAAACTTTAATTACTTGCTATTCATCATGTACTTCCATAGACAAAAATTGAAATAGGTACATACTTAACCAACTTTTTTTGTCCCACAAATTTGCGTTAACTGCAAAACTCGCGTAATAACTGCACTGACAATGCTGCCAGTCTTTATGAAGTCTAACCTTCAGAAGAATGAATTTCAAGGTTTTTTCCTGACAGATGGTTTTTAATTCACGTTGCACACTTCCTGATTCGATACAAACTTTTTGATAAGCAGTTGTATTCGTTGACAGAGCAACAACCTACCTACTTAGTTAACATTTAACAAAAAGCGAATTCGGTAGGCTGGACCTACGTAGTTTCGTTTCTTGGTGGAGCAATTACCTGCCTTGTTTACTTCCACAAACTACCAAATATATCCTTTTATTCATAAGTCGTCATTCATAAGTCGTTGACACTCCTGTCAACAACAGAGAGCCGAGTGGTAATTTGCTCTGACTTACAGAATGCAATTCAAGCTATCAGGAAAGGCGTCGACGCACATCCTTTGATCAAATATATTATAATCATTGTACAACGACTGTTGTATATATATCTGTGATCATTTCAAAACGGAAGTTAGTGAAAAACGTTGTCTATTTCCACGAAAAATAAAGAGTTACAACGTGAAATCGATTTCGACGGTTAGGCCATCATCAGTAACAAACAATAACAAGCTTATTGTTTGGTACTGATGATGGCCTAACCGTCGAAATCGATTTAACATTGTAACTCTTTATTTTTCGTGGAAATAGACAACGTTTTTCACTAACTTCCGTTTTGAAATGGGTTTCCACAACTTCGTCGCGAGTGATTTAGTTCGTGTGATCATTTGTTGAGTTCCTGGACACTTAGGGATCACTGGAAATGAGATAGCTGATGCCAATGCAAGATTAGCCACAGAGGACCCTCCAACGACGTTGTTGTACATCAGAGCAGATTACGTCAGTTTAATTAAGAAAACAATTTGGAATTCATGGCATGATGATTCGCTACTAATGGAACACCAAAAGCTGTGGGAGATTAAGAAATATGTCTCCCAATGGCTATCGTCAAGCCGAACTAAGAAAACAGCTAATGGTACTGCATTACACTCCTGGAAAGAAGAAGTTGACACGACTAAGAATAGGACATACTCGTTTGACTCATGCTACCCGATGTCGAAGGAACGGACCTCACCTCCTGTTTGCGCTACATGTGAAACCTCACTTTCAGTTCGTCACCTGCTCATTGAATGCCCAAGTTTTGGCACACTGGTACCCGAACTTCCAAGAGACCTCCAACAATTATTGGGAAATCGATCCACGCATCTACAAAAGATATTTGACATTTTGAAAACATTGAGTGTATTTTATAAATTGTAATAATTCCTTAATGACCATAAACAACGTTGTATGCGCCATAATAAAGAAAAAAATCCTTTTATTCATTCAATATAACGAGTAAAGCTTCCTCAGTTATACCTAGTAATAAGAACATTCTAAAACGCTGATGAAATTGCCTGGGCAACAGCTATGTACCTACACCGCAGTAGGTACAGAGATCTGAGGAATTTTCAATTATTTTTTCTCCATTATTTTTCAGGTTATTTACTCATTCTCAGTCTAAACAAATGAAGATCTTTAGTTTTCGGAGTTTTTAGGCTACATGATCACACCAAAAGGTTCAAAGCCACTACCATCAAAAGTTAAGGTAATAACTGACTATAAGCTACCAGAAACAATTCACCAGTTACGTACATTTCTTGGTATGCTTAATTTTTATCGAAAATATTTGAAAGGCACAGCAGAAACCCAAGCAATTTTACATGAATATTTGAAAGGAGCAAGAAAAAAAGACAATAGGAAAATTATTTGGACTAAAGAAGCAATGGAAAATTTCAACAAATGTAAACAAGATTTAGCAAATGCTGCTCTACTTACTTACCCAAACCCCGATTTCACTTTGTCATTAGTCGTTGATGCCAGTGATTTCGCTATTGGAAGTGTTTTGCAGCAATATGAAGGAGATGGATGGAAACCTATTGCATTTTTTCTAAGAAATTGAACGATACACAAAAATTATATTCTACATACGACAGAGAACTTTTGGCTTGCTATTTGTCAGTTAGAAATTTCAAACATTTTCTCGAAGGTACAAATTTTACAATCTACACTGATCATAAACCATTAGTTTTTGCTTTCAAACGAAGAAATGAAAAAGCTACACCACGACAACAGAGACACTTACAGTATATATCACAATTCAGTACCGACATTCAATGCATCAAGGGTGAAGAAAACATTGTGGCTGATAATTTATCCAGGTTGGAAGCTATCACAGTCCTAGATTTTGACAAAATAGCTGCCAGTCAAACAAATGACATTGAACTTGAAAATTTAAAGAAAAATGGCCAAACCTTGAAATTCAAAAGTTATTCATTACCGTCAGGAAAACAACTATGGTGCGACATATCAACAGAAAATATAAAACCATTCATTCCAAAAAGTTTTCGTTTCCCGGACACCCTCATAGATCTGAATAAAAAAAGTCCTTACTTAAAAGTAATTACTTGAAGTACTTACTTATAAATAACCTCTTAGGACCAAACTACAGAGATCAACCCCCACACCCTCTCCACAAACACCCCCCCTAAATATCAGATTAAAATTATTTTTGATAGGTAACCCAAAAGAACAGTCAGATCAGACAATTGGTTCCTATACTTGGACCACAAGTTGCATTTCAGCTTGTCAGCGGAAATTCGAAATTCTCAAGCAGAGGCTCAACGACAATGAGCTCATCTCTATTATTATTATTAATAAGAATGAAACTCCGTCTGTTTGTCTGTTTGTCTGTCTGTCGTGTCTATGCACGGCCAAACGGCTGAGTGGGGGGAGTGTACGAGTGGGGGGATCTTCTTGAGATTTTCCAAAAGTGGGAGCGAGCGAATTTAAAATTGTTTAATCCCACCCGAACCATGGGCCGTAGGGCGGGAGGGGGGTCGAAGTAAGAATTAATGTGCGCTTTTTGGACTTCCCCGCTTCCCCTACCCCTCTAAACGGCCGTTGACAATTCCGGAAAAATACGGGTTTCGTAGGTTTTTGAATGAGGAAGACGACGGCGCGATCGGATCGCGAAAAAAGTATCGGGAAATGCGTTAAAAAAATGCGAGAGTACGGACCCGTTTTCTCGAAAAGTCCGCCGAAAAACTTGGTTTTTTCCGATTAAAATATACCCCATAAAGGTACGTTTTTCGGAACGGTTTTCGCGGGCGAAATACAGCTTTGGGTCCGCCGAATCTGAATCCGAAATCGGATATCGAAAAAAGTGACGTTAAGTCGGTCAAATCGCGAGCGGAAGCGAGAAGAAGCGTTTAACATCAGAAATTAATTTTGCCGTGTTCGCGAGAAGGCTCTACGAAGTCAGGGGTTCGATGAGGCGGGGCTTGCACCTGAAGGGAACGGGTTGCGAGCAGGTACACGCACTTACGTCTTGAAGGGTATACAGGTATACCTTGCGAGCGAAGCGAGAGCCATGTCAACAGAATAAATTCGGATTTTTTCCTACAAATATACAGCAATACCTTGCGAGCGAAGCGAGCAACATCCCCGAATAAACTTTTTGTGGTTCCACGTAGTTTCATAAGATTTAATTTGTTTGTAAGAATTTCCAACAGAAAAAAACGTCTGCCAAGTTGGGTGGGCAGTATAACTTCCTCAAGCGAGCGAAGCGAGCAGCATCTCTCACAGAAGTTAAACCTACCCTTAGGGATCTATCGTTTGCGAGCGAAGCGAGCAACATTCCCTACATGCCACACTTTGCGAGCGAAGCGAGCAATATTCCCTACATGCCACACTTTGCGAGCGAAGCGAGCAATTGAATGGGGGGTCCGGGAGGCTTGCCCCCCGGCTGGACGTGGAGGCGAGCGTAGCGAGCCGGAGCGGCTAGTAGTTCTTGGTGTGCAGTTGGATTCCACACTCAAATTTCGAGCCCACGTTGACTCGTTGGCATCGAGGTTGAGTAGTTCCTGCTTTTGCCTGCGGAAACTGCGTCCTGTAGTATCCAAATCAGGCTTGCTCTCAGCATACCACGGATTGTTTCTCTCAAAGGCCAGGTATGGGATCCTCTTTTGGGGAAACAGAGCTAACTTGGAAACAATTTTCAAGCTCCAAAAAAGAGCCTTAAGAATTTTATTGGGTCTGCCTCCACTATCATCCTGCAGAGGGCAGTTTGCCAAGGAAGGGCTCCTCACCTTGCCTTCGATACTTATCCTCGAGACGCTTCTATACATGAAAAAGCATCAACATCTGTTTGCTCAGTTCAGCTTCGGTCATGACCATCACACCCGTCATCGAATTGATTTACTTCGTGTTCCATCTCACCGGCTTGAATTCTTCAAGAGTGGTTTGACATATAAGGCCATTGAAATGTGGAATTATTATGTGCTCAATCTCCAGGTAACACTGTGTTCCGCTGATGCCCCACTAACTATATTCAAGAGGCGGCTGAGGGCATACCTGGTCAAGAGAGAGCTCTACTGCATTTCTGACTTTTCTGTTTGATAGTTTTCTTCGTGGTGTACCAGCTTCTGTAATCCAAAAAATTTTCTTTGTCGTTTTTTTTATTGTTTGTAACGATTTATTTTTTGACAATTGCCCTACTCTTATCTTGTTCGAGTGCTTCTGGCAAATAAAGAATTATTATTATTATTATTACAATGAGAGATCTAGTAATTCTCACTGAAACCCTCATGATTGAACAGTTACTACTGGGTTGCAGGATACAAAACAATCATGTTTTGTCTTATTTTAGTTGTTTTGACATTTGTCTAAGTAGTTGCTACTTGGACGTCAATAAGTGATCCATTAGTTCTCACTGAAACCATAATGAGTGAACAGTTAGTGCTGACTAGCTGGTTCACCCTAGCGTTGCACAGGTTGACTTGAATATACACCCCTATGGATCTGATTCAAAGAAGTAGGTACTTACTTATAAATTAATTACCTATCAGGACCAAACTACTGAGATCAACCACCACTCCCTCTCCACCAACACCCCCCATATTTCAGATTAAAACACACATACTTACGACTTTATTAATATAGATAATAATACTTTCGCAAAACCAAACTGCTGACAAATTTTGTTAAACAACGTATTAGGTTGACATGAGATGGAAAACTTCTAGTGAAAAAAAGGTTGGTTGATTTGCGATCTAGTAACATCTACCACGTCATGGCGGACCTTGGAAGAAACTCAAACCTACTCCAGGCATGACGTCATGAGAATGTGAGGTAGTGTGGGGGTCCGTCAGTCTCAATAGAGCAATATCGAGGACGGTTAGGGAGAGAAAACTAGGTGCTAACCACAGCTGAGAAAAATTTACTGCGCCTTAAAGTCACGACGATTCTTTTGTCTTTTACGGATCTGATTGTAACGCTAAATCCATGGGAGGAGGAAATTATACCTTCTGGTGTATTATTTCAGTAAATATAAGAGTATAACAACTCCCTCCTCACACTTTGCTGGTTTATGTTTCCTGGCGCGAAGAATCCCCTGACATTAAAATAGTTTTTATATTAAGCGGCCCCTAGACGTGCAATATTATTGCGCCATATAATTGATCGTGTGGGGGCGAGATTGAAAGATTGTGCAATATATTGCGTGATTGACCAAAAGTTTAAAATATATTGCACAACCTGGCAGTGTCATCAGACAACTGAGGAGCTTACTTTCAAAAGGGGTCATATCCACTTCCAAAAAAATTTCAGGAAGTGAAAAAAACGCTCAAGGAGTTAATGATTGGATTTTAAATTTAGTTTTTAATCTACTGTATCTTAGTGAGGCACTAGAAATTATATCCCAAAACATGAGCAGCCAATCTCGAAAACCAAAGGAGTTACAGCTAATTATCATTAGGATATGACCCCTTTTGATCAAAATTTCGGATATGTTCCATTTTGATAAAAACACATCCAGTTCTCAATAAAAAAAATCTCAAAAATCATGTGCAACAAAAACGTTGCGTTTACAAAAATTTTGTTTAACTTGCACATGAGAGTCAGCAGAAGCTACATACATCCTGTGGAGCTTTCGAATGGAGAGCTCTGCAGAAACGTCTACACGTTTGCTCCTGTTTCTCCCATAATGAGACTCAATGCAAGGCACTATTTCAATAAACGCCTTGACTGCCATTCTCTTAAGGGCCCCATACACTATGGGATCGCCTGCAGGCCGTCGCCTCAACAGACGAACTTACGACCAATATCGCCGAGCTCCCTACACTACCAGTCAACGGCCTGCAGGCGGCCGCACTAAACTGCCGATCATCGCCTGAACATCGCACACACTATCTATCCGTGGCCTGCAGGCGGACTGTCGGACAGGAATCAGGACTGCAGGCGAACCTCAGTTCGCCAGTTTGCAATCGCTGAATTTTTGTGAGAATTCGCTTAAAAAAAAAAAAAAAAATGCAGTACTAAAATTAGCGATTTTTTAAATTTTTCTACTAACAATAGACGTCCCAAAACGGTTTTTGAACGAAAATTTTAAATTTTGGACCACTATTCAAAAATCGGAACGAACGCAATAGCTTAATAACAATAAGCAATAAGCTTTTTAACCATATAACTTAATAGCAATAAGCTTTTTAACCATATCCACGGTAGCTGATAGGTTTTCTGATAGAATTTCAATAAAACGTCGTACGGCGTACGCATCGTCCTTAATTTTCCACAAACACGGATAGGCCCGATAAATCTCAATAAATGCCGAAATGAAAGTAGGTTTCCCGTCCAACCTCGCCGTCAGTCCGCTGTCAGTCCAATTTCGGCTTGTGAAAATACGCTCAAAATTGATCGCACGGAAAACTGACGAAAACGGGGAAAAAAAGAGCCGACGGATCACGCGCCTGCAGGCCAACTGACAGTGTGTGGTGGGGTGGACCTGAGATCACGATCTATCAGTTATCGGCCTGTCGTCGATCTCTCGCAGTTCCTCGCCTGCCGGACGGCCACACACCTGCAGTCCGCGCTTACCGCTGTCCACGATCCTAAAATTAACTGATAAGTGTGTGGGCGACCACAGTCCACGGCCTTACGATTATCTGTAGTTAAACTGACAGTGTGAGGGGCCCTTTAGCTTCATTTTAGGCTGATTTCCGATCCCCACCACGCTCTTCTTTTGCCAACTCCCCAGCATGAACGGCTTTACCAATGTTGTAAATACGTTTCTTCGAGACACTAAGGGCGTTCACAAGGAAGGCTCGACAAACTAGAAGCGTTTTTCCATGAAAAACTTCATCGACTTTTTTTTTCCCTTACCGTGAGGGGCGAGATTTTGATCCACGCGTCTTTGTTGAGGATTATAAACTGATATGAAACCCATCAGAACAAGATCTTGCTTTTCCTTGCCAACCTCTTTGTAAATCCTCGGACGGTTGTGAGCAACATCATCCCAAGTCAGACTCCTGCACACTGTTGGTTATTCATACCAACCCCTTCAAATCTTATCACCAAACAGCACAGGCATTCTAACAGGTATGTTCAAAACTAGAGTTGGAAAAAAATCCGGTAGATGGCATTTTGGATATGTTCCTTTTTGAAAAACATCATCGAGCATCAACTTGAAGGAAGATGAGGATATATTCCCTTTTGATTGCAACGAAAATTACCCATCATATAGGAATGGATGTGATCCCTTTTGATCCAAACATCAAACTTTGGCCTTCAAATATACAAGGATATATTCCTTTTTGACACTAACTGCTCATACAAATCGATTTGGGTTACCCTAGAGATTGAAAATCCGTTTTTTACAGATTTTTTTCGAAAAATGGACATGACCCCTTTTGAAAATAAGCTCCTCAACTGGTCCTGTCAACTACGCGGCATCATGAATAGAGTGATAAAAAGAGAAACAATTTATAACCGAATTCATTGAGACTTATCATGGTCTCCCAGCATTGTGGGATGTTAAGTCCAAAGAATATAGTAATCGGGAAAAGAAGGCGGAGCAGTACGAAGTTTTGGTCGAAAAATACTGCGAAAGGTACCCAGACACTGGGAAACCAGAAGTTGTAGCTACAGCAATCAACACGTAACACAATTCACTGTCACTTAATTCCTTGTTGACCTTATGGAAACCTGATGAGTTCTGTTTGCACAATGTGGTTGTACGTCTGTCTGATTGCACAATTTATCGCGCAACCGTCAATGCCACCTTCACACGGTACAACTTTTTGCACAAACGTAAACACCGTGCAATAACATTGAGCGTCTAGGGGCTGCCATCAATATATTGTGCTACCTGGTTTTATATTGAATGTGGATGTACGATAGGTCACCATATGGCGTTGGAAACCAGCCATGAACGACTTTCTGCAGTTGTTGATTTTGTACATAATTTTTTTGGGGAATCAGTGCATGATGTTACAGGAGAGAGGGACACTTGAGCATGCCTGTTGTAGCGATCCTAACTCGATGTCGTCATCGTAAGTAGGTTGAAAGTAGAACGTTTCATTATTCTGGGTCAACCATACCAAACTACTGAAGTCTCAAATTTTGTGTTCTTTACTTATGAATAAGTTTTATTGTGATGTACATAGACTAAAAAAATCGTGTGCGTCGGACCACACGGTGGAAGTTATACTTCTGTGGCCATTCTCATACACCCACTCACGCACACAAACAGACAGGATATATAAATGAAATATAAGACATTTTTCAATATTATTCAATATATTTTTCAATATATTTATCTTCAATATATTATACGTGACTTCATTATTATATTATACACCTATATTATCATTATCAGTAATTTCTTCTATAATCATTCTTTTATCTTGCTCATTTCCTGGTTGGTCATTAGAAATCGTACTGTATTCCAAGAAAGACACAATTGGCTTATGATAACTAAAGTAACTAACATATATTCTAGACTCAAACTTTTCAAGATATCTACTAAATACAGCATCAATGGTCGTTCCGTATCTGGTCGTACCTTGATTCTTGTCATTCGACATTACCAAGTCTAGTTTGTCTTTTAGAAAATATATCAATGGCTCTGTTTGTTCATCGGAAATATATATATATTTGTATATATATATATATATATATATATATATATATATATATATATATATATATATATATATATATCGATATATATTTGTGCCGTATAATCGATAGTTCTTAAAAATTTGTTCTTACTTTTCAGCGTGACGCGGTTTCTCGACCAACATCCCATCCCAAAGTGTCTAACGGGCGCAAAGAAGTATAACTTCAAAAACATTTTAATAATTTATAAACGTTCCAAGTACCTCTAAATTTTATTTATTTATCATATTGTTTTAAATTTAGTTCATTTAACGATTTGATGAGAATGATTTATTTCAAGGCTCTACTTGATACTGTGAGAAAGTATAGGAATAGCGAACATCTCTCCGGACAGCATTTTCAAAAATCATGCAGAGGGTACCTCCTATTCAATAGAAAGATGATCTCTTGTTGAAAATGAACCTATCTTTTGGAATGGGTTGGATTATGGATTATTGGAGTTGGGTTATGGTTCATTATTGATTGCAATGCAATTAGTTTTTAAATTAAATGTGTAGGTATAACTTCTTTTTTTTCTGCGAACATGTTTTTTAGTGGAGACTTGCAAATGAATCTAAAAATATTTCTGTTCGTTGGATAACACATCTTTTTAACACTTCATTTAGAACTATTATAATTTTAACGAAACATTATGAAACAACTTGTGGAGTTTATGATTTTTAACAATATCCAATTCTTTCCCAAGAAAGCACTTTCGACAAAAAATAATTGCGATTTCAAAAATTATGTATAAAATCTCGATTCAAACTCACTCATAATATACACTGAGGTCATGACTGACACTGGCTCATACAAATTCTATCTCTTAATTCACTTCATTTGGGGCCGCGGACAGTGCAGCCAACGTGACTGGGCACGTCCGGTTGGCAAGACCTCCTACAAGGCGCCTGTCCCACTAATTTTTGAATTTTCCCTTTAAACTGGCTCTGTCCGACGCCGTGGCTGGGGGCCACTACATTGTTAAACCACCCTCTAATGCCCCTAGATATAACTTTTGTCGCTTAAAGATTGATTTAAGCGTAGGTAGGTGATGTATTTTAACTCACTAATTTTCAGTTGTCAGGTCAGCTCTTGTTAAAATACAGATGGGCTGGTAAAGTGTAGATATTTTATTTATTTTAATTCATGTATCCTCGGTAGGCCCGTGCAGTTACAATTAGATAATTTATGATAGATATCGTTCAATGATTATTGCACAATAATATTGCACATCTAGGGGCCGCTTTACTTATTAAATGTGGCAAAATCTGCGGTTGTGTCCCTGACGGGGGTTGGGATGAGAAGATTAAAGCACTCCAATCCTTCCTTCCCCTGTAAGGGAAGCGTCTTTAATGTGAACCGGTTTCGACCTGTTAGCATGGACCCTCTTCAGTACTATACGAAATAAAAGCACTCAGAAAGCTCTGAGCACCCTTTCTATCTATCAAAAACAAGAGGAACAAAGAAAAAACGCCCTCCATCAACTCTCTAGTGAGGAGAGTGGCAAAACTTATGCAGCAACCTCACGGCGTCCAAATAATCTTTATCAATTATCTTCAAGGCCCGTTTACACGAGCGATTTTTTCCGGCAATAATTGCAGAAAAAAGTATTGCACAACTATTCCAAAAAAGTTGGACAACTATTCTCTCCTCGAAAAAATTGCCGAAGATTGCACGCAATTAATTGACGGGAGTTGCACAACATTTCAGGCCCACGAGCCCTCTCGGCAACTGTTGCATCGTGTTGAAATGAAGTCCAAGTTTGGAAAATTATTGCACTATTGCGGCAATTTTTCGGCCTTGGGTCGGGAGAGGGAACGAAACAGCCAATCACATTGAGAGTTTCTTTGTGCAGTATGGCCTTATGAGCAAATATTGACGTGACACTGCACTGATGGGGTGCAGCATGGCCTTATGAACGAATACTGACGTGAAAACTGCACTGATGGGGTGCAGCAGTGCCTCATGAGAAAATTTTAACATAGGAAAGATAGGAGTTTATGTGTGCAGCATGGCCTTATGAGCAAATATTGACGTGAAACTGCACTGGTGGGGTTCAGCATTGCCTCATGAGAGAATTTTAACGTAGCAAAGATAGGAGTTTATTTGTGCAGCATGGCCTTATGAGCAAATATTGACGTGAAAGAATTTCAGAGGTGAGAGCCAACCCACATTCTCTCTGGCTCAGAAACTGGCGCTGCCTAATTCTACTCTTTTTCCTTTGGTTGGCGCGAACTGTTGTCGCCCGTGTAAACGAAAAAATTGAGCAATTTCTATTGCTCAACTTTTTGGTGCAACACAGTGCAATTAATTCCTTGCAACATCTTGACGCAACACAATTTTATTGCTTCGTGTTGTGTGCAATTTTTCTAGTGCAATTTTTTTGGAGTTGCGCAACTTTTGTTGCTCGTGTAATCGGCCCTTTAATCTCCTCATCCCACCCCCCTGCAAGGACACAACCGCAGATTTTGCCACGTATATTAATATAAGTATTTGTATTCTGCGTAATTAGGTATACATTAATTAAAATAGTACCACAGTACGTAGTCTAGGAGGTTTTATTTTTATATTATTTACAAAATTTACATACTGTCTTACATCTCTCTCTCTTATTTTGAAGTCAGTTGTAGTAACACTCGCACTTCAGCCTTATTTGAAAACTATTCACTTTTAGGTCTTTCCGATTTTGGCACCAGTGAAGTAGTCGCAGATTACTATGTCAGCCTCGCTATCAATTTGGTTAGTGGGGTTGTTCGAGGAAGAGGCGAGACGGTGCCTTTTGGCGCGGGGACGAACAGGTCTGTGGGAATGAAGGGGTGCGTTCCTGCTCAAGGGGTCAGGTGTGGCTATAGGATCAGGTTCAAGGTGAGTGGGTTGCTCGGGCGTTGTCTCTACAGGGTCGTCTTCGATTTCGAAACGGACGGTGATGGAGTCTGAATTTGGAAGTGTCAGCGGAACCTCGAGGAGCATCTGGTTGTCGTGAATGATAACTCCAGGTTGGATTTCGCTTTTGACGGGCACTGAAACAAGAACAGGTCGTACAAGAATGTTAGCAGACAATCCTCCTATATAAAAGAGAGAAGTATGTCTTATCTGTCTGTCAATTGCAAAATGATCTCAAAGTTCCAAATCAAAATTTTGTAAACTCCTCCGTATAACTCCTCCTTCGTCGTCAGCTCGGACTTCCATAACGACCCCATAATCTGGTTATTAATGATACAATCATGTTGAAATTGATATAAGATGATCAAATTGTCGTCCCCCAACTATCATCAAAATTTGAACGAGATCAAACGACTAGGGCGTAAGAAAATGATGCTTGGTAGAATTTACGTTTGCGCATGCGCAGAGTGAGGTATTGAGTCAAGAACGATGAAACTAATAGGGGAGCCCCCACATTCCCTGAAAATTTCATCCAAATCGGATGGAAACTGTGGAAAATAAGCTTGTTACAAGGATTTGTGGACACATGATAGACACACACACACACACAGACACAGACAGACAGACACGGAACCAGAGTTGTTCAGAATCGTCTAAAACGTAAAATGTGAGTGGGAATTTTGATTTGGGAGACCACACACACACACACACACACACACGAAAAAGCGCAAACTTCAGGAATAGTTTAAAAATGTCTCAAATCGGATTTCAATGAAGAAACATTTCAAAAATTTTCATTTTAAAATTCACCGAGCCATGGAAATAGCTTCATTTTCTACGAAAATTCGCTAAAAGTACGATTGATTTAAACCTTTTTAATGGGAGAAAGGCCTGATTGATGTTTTAGAGTGTTCCACCCTTTTACCGGGACGGAAAGTGTGGTTTTCGTTACAAAATATTGTGGACAGACAAAAATAGCCGTGTGGCGGAACTTATTGCTTTGCTATTCAACCTATGAAACTAAACACTGAAATGGAGAACCTTGGGATGTCTAGAAAAGAAACGAGAGTAGTGTAGAGACTCCAAGATCAACTGAATAAGATCCAGAGCTAAGTTCTTTGCTATTTAAAGCTTCTTTCTCAGTGTGCGTTCTGCGAGTTTGGAACGGTTCTGGATAGGCACAGTCGAGTTTTTTCCTTCGCAGTGCCAGAAGACCCAGTTCCGGAATGCTGTGAACGCCGAGTTTGGCATTCGCAGTGTTTGCGAACCCAGTTCCGAACGGTTCTGACAGTCCCCGTTTTTTTTTTCGGAATGTCAGAACTCAAACGCAAGGACATAGTTATAACGCGGGCGCATTTCACAATTTTTCGGATCTCGTGGAGGAAACAACCCTCTTCTTTTAGCGAATTTTTGAAGAAAATTAAGCTATTGCTCTCGCCTCAAAATTTCTAGAATGTGAATTTTTGAAAACATTTTATGCAGAAATCCGTTTCAGGCTATTCTGAATCATATTCTGAAGTTTAACGCATTTTTTTATGTATGTATATATGTATGTATGTATATATGTGTCATTCCAGACGATAACTGTCCGTAGAATTGTGCTAGAAACTTCAAACAAATTTTAAAATGTTAAGGACACAAAACGAAAGTTCAAGTTCGTTGGCCAGCATGATCGGATTACATCTTCGGGTTGAAATTTTCAAAAATGTAGTCAAAAATTTCAAAATAGCCTGTTTTTTTTTTGCGATATGTTGTGCGAAATAAGTTTTTTCAGCTTACTAACATGTGGTATATTCGGAATCAGCGTAAAATTTCCTATAAGAATATGTATCAAGTTTTCAAAAATTTCAGAGTTGAAAAATCAGTCAAAAATCGAAATAATGCCGTTAGCTAGTTGTAAAAATCGGTAAGATTTGCATGAAACATTGTCCAAATTCAGATTGAACTACTCTTATGGAAGTATCCCTGTATAACCAATCCTAGAACCATGCTGTTTAAAACGTAGGTAGTAGGTGCTTGTTTAAAATTTCATTCCATGTTTGTCTATCAAAATCATAAACTAAAATTTCTCGAAGATTTCTTCAAAAATTCGCTCATGGGGTCATGCTGCATGACTGGACTTTTTCATCGAAATCTTCATCTTACTAAATCATACTGTAGTCTCTTTACATTAGTATAAGTAGGTACCCATTCTATGATCGAAATGTCAACTAGCTCGTCAAGTTCGGAAAGCGATAGTTTCGACGATGGTGTTTGGTTTGTAAATGATGAGGACGAGATTGAATTTATAGTTGGATCTCAAAACTCAACTTTTTTCGAGTATAATCCTTAGTCATTGTGGATTTTTTTTTTTTTTTTTTTTTTTTTTTTTTTTTTTTTTTTTTTTTTTTGCCGTGGGGTAATAGTCAAGTAATATTCAAGGGCATAATAAGTAATACTATTCACGGGCACTAAAAATGTTCTGAAACAGAACTTCAGTCAAAAAAGTTCATCAAATCATCAGCAATATTAAAATTTTTTTCACGAAATTAATATGCTGAAAAATGTCCGCGAAGTTTATTAATATTTGCTGAAAAATTGATAGGTATAAACTGCAAAAATAAGAAGCAGGAATGCAATTTTCGCATAATTTAAATTAAAAGGCAGAAACCCGCTAAAAGTGTAAGAAAGAAACGCTTGCATACGAGTCTGCAACACATTGGGACATTTCATGTCTTTAGTTGCAGACTCGTTGCAAGCTCTAAGAGCCACTCAGCTGATCCGGACCCCGGGCATCGTCAAGTAAATGTCCTAAAGAGGCTACATACGAAATTACAGCTTCCTAGAGTGTAAAGCATAGAAATAGCTTTAAGAGCCACTCATCTGATCCGGGCCCCGGGCATCGTCAAGTAAATGTCCTAAAGAGGCTACATACGAAATTACAGCTTCCTAGAGTGTAAAGCATAGAAATTAGCTTTAAGAGCCACTCATCTGATCCGGACCCTGGGCATGGTCAAGTAAATGTCCTAAAGATGCTACATACGAAATTACAGCTTCCTAGAGTGTAAAGCATAGAAATTAGCTTTAAGAGCCACTCATCTGATCCGGACCCTGGGCATGGTCAAGTAAATGTCCTAAAGAGGCTACATACGAAATTACAGCTTCCTATAGTGTAAAGTATAGAAATTACCAATTAAAATGATTTAACCACCGCTTCACAAATCAAACCGTTCTCGCAATATTCGGATCACCTGCTATAAATCACATCATCGAAACTTGGCCACGCACTTCGCAGTAGTTAATATAGTATGGTTGGATAAATCGAGAGCTTTCGAATGAATGGTCAACGAATTTTGTGGGATGAAAAACGACGAAGTACCATTTCCCTAGCAACGACTCGGTTGTAAGCGGAAATCATCAGAATTGAGCATATTTCGTTACGTAACGTAACGTGACATAACGAAAATTTGGTTGTGTGCCATAGCAAAGACATGAAATGTCAAAAGAGCACCAGAAAATAACACGAGTTGAGTGAGGTTACAAACAACATCACAGGTTATTCCACTTCCAAGTTCTGAAATTTTGCAGTTGAAGAACGCGGTTCCACAAGTTCCGGAACACCCCGGGATTTTCCGTCCCAGTTCTGATGAGTTCGAGAACTGTCAGAATGCGCACTGAGAACGAAGCTCAAGACTGAAGGAGCGGCGGAAATGCAAACTATACAAATAATTGAAGGTGAAACAATACAAGGTCTTACCTAAATACGTTGTTGGATCTTTGTCTGGCTCGTCTATCTGGTGAGATATTTTTATGTGTCCCAACATGTCTTTCAGGTGACTCGTTTCGAAGTGGCAGATGCGACAGACGTAAGGTTTAACTGCAAAAAACACACTGTGGTTAGTGAGAATGTTGGAGCCAGTGGGGTAGCTGCTTGTAAGTAGGTACTCAGGAAGTCCCTACCGACATGTACCTATTACTGGTTATCCTAGGTGATCTGAATTAATTGATTTTGATCGGTAGTTTCGAAGGACCACCCCCTTTTTAATCTAGGGAGAACAGATATGTAAGAAAGTGATTTGATAGTTCAGATGTGAAAAGGTGATAAGAGCCAGTAAAAGTGGTAGACTTAGAAAAATGAGTAGTATGTATTCAGAAATACCACATGCTGAAGAAGGTGCAGATAACAGGTAGAAATTGATAAGAAATTGGTGCTACCTATCTACCTACTTGTGAGGTTTTTATTTATTAGGGGGGATGAGCTTGAGCCCTTGTCCCTGTTGATCTTGAACCCTCCTCAGCATTGGCGTCTCTTGGCTAGGGAGACTCGCTGATCTTCGGCTGCCGATTCTTCTTGGCATCATAGGTACACGAGCGCCGAAGAGTGGAGGCCCGCGACCGGTCCGTCTTCCACTGCTCCCTCAACGGACAAAATTCCGCCTCCGGACGGGTACACAATTTCAGAAACAAGACCTCGAGCTGATGCTCGTCAAACAGTTTTATTCATTCGTCCAGGGCGTGTCTGCTTTTGGTGGGCCCAATCATCGCCCAGCAATTTCCTCCAAGTCGTTCCTTCTAATTGTTCATTCCGTTCATTGGATACAAGTTTTCGTGACGTATAAGTTAAAGGGCGGTAAACAATTCTCCTTACCAGTTTCCATGGTGCGAGTGGGGGAATTTAGCCTCTTTTCAACGTCACGCCATGTCTCATAATCCGCTGACATCAGCGCAGTCGTGTTTGTGTGAATTGGGTCAGAGAACTGCATATTCAGAACGTCGGCTTATTCTTGTCTCGGGTATTGTCCATTGTCAACTGTGAATTGTCAATTTACGAGTTGACAATTACCCCCTCCTTTTTGAAATTTTGGTTTGGGCAAAATTTGGGTATTTTCGCGAACACGCTGATTTCGGGGTTTTGCGGTTTTCAAAATGGAGGGCTTGGGAGGACTTGAAACTTTTACATGTATAAGGTGGCTAGTCTTCCCAAGCCCTCCATTTTGAAAACCGCAAAACCCCGAAATCAGCGTGTTCGCGAAAATACCCAAATTTTGCCCAAACCAAAATTTCAAAAAGGAGGGGGTAATTGTCAACTCGTAAATCGACAATTCACAGTTGACAATGGACAATACCCGAGACAAGAATAAGCCGACGTATTGTCCATTGTCAACTGTGAATGGTCGATTTACGAGTTGACACTACTCTTAATAAGTGGCCACTGTGAAAAGATGAAGAGAGATTGTAAGATTGTTGCTTTAATGAAAGTTACTGTTCTTATTTATACTGGTGAAGATGGAAGTCTATAAGATGAAAAATTACAGATGAAAGATCCTTGTCGTGTAGATACATGCGTAGGTGTGTGTCCATATAGCAACAGGTTGCAGTGATGAAGAGGGGGGGTGCGGTTCATGCAAAATTGTATAGTTAATTACCCAACTTTCAAGAGATCTCAGAAGGGCGAGAGTATCCTTGTCCTTTACCTGGCGAAGGCTTGATTACCAGAAAGGAGAATAAATGTGATGTGGGATCCAACGTCAGGAGCCAAGAACCCATCCAGGTTGATATGTTTCAGAGAAACAGAGTGTGGAGCATGCCCTGAGCGGTGAGGTATGAAGCGAACGATAAATACGATAAAGCTAGCGCTAGCACTGATTGCTACAAGGTTGTGCAATATAGGTGATTGCTGCAACAGATCGCGACGTCGTGGATACGAGTCTAACGGGCTAAAAATATTTTATACCTCGACAGGAGTTCGAACTCGCGTCGTCA
Organism: Adelphocoris suturalis; assembly: GCA_030762985.1. Lineage (NCBI taxonomy): Eukaryota > Metazoa > Arthropoda > Insecta > Hemiptera > Miridae > Adelphocoris > Adelphocoris suturalis. The sequence goes on from JAUMHS010000013.1 coordinate 51,840, forward strand.
CAACTACGCGAAATTATTATTAATTTCCCGGAGTTGCAACGCTCTAACGACCAGAGCTATGAGGCCAGGGTGACCAAACCTCTTCGACTGTGAGAGTTATTTTCCTGGAGTGTAACATTTCCCCGGAGTCAAATACCAGCCGTCTCGGCTGGTTTGGGGTCGGACGAATGACGAAGTGTAACTGCAGGCCGCTGGCTCAGCAGATGCTCGCTGGAACAAGTCAGCAGTCGAGCGAGGTCATTGTCACGGTGTGTTTTGACTCAAGTGAGTGAGGAAATGAAAGGCATAACAACAGGAAATGTGATGTTTACAGTCTTTTGGCTCGAGAGGGATTTAATTAATTATTGTTTCGTATGATTTCAGGTCCTATTTCGGCTGCGCCACTGTAACGGCCCAAAAATATTTGATACCTCGACAGGAGTTCGAACTCGCGTCGTCACAACTACGAGAAATTATTATTAATTTCCCGAAGTTGCGACACTCTAACGATCAGAGCTATGAGGCCAGGGTGACCAAACCTCTTCGACTGTGAGAGTTATTTTCCTGGAGTGTAACACGAGAAAACAAACAGGTACATTGGAGAATTAGACATTTTAAAAGTTGAAAGGCAAGAGGCAAAACGAGAGGTCTGGTAGTTGGTGTAACACAAAGAAAACGACGATGGCGCCGGTGACGTCACGATTCAGCCCAAACCCAACTGAGGCACAATCACGCACTGATCACTTACGTTATTATTAAGTTGCACAGCATTGCATAATAATATAAAGAAAATATACATGCATTGGTATTTATGCATAAGAGCATTAGAAGAAAGATATTGAAGGAAACAACCATGCATAGAGAAGAGATACAATGGAAGTGAAGGTAGCACGTCAGACATTGGCTCGAAAGTTGATAAGAATCAGTGATAAATACAATAATAATGGTTTTGTGCAGTTGGTGGGGGTTTTCGTGAGTTTAGTGCAGTGCATTTAGGATATTTTCTCCCTTTTTCCTGAAGTAAGTCGAAAATACGATTCAGGCGTAAACAGAGAATCTAAAAAGGTACAGAGCGGAGGAAATTGAAGACCCACACAATACCTGATTCGTTCATAAAGATCGAACTAAACCTCAGTATAGTTGTAGACGTAGTTGTAGAATTGCCATAGGCACAGAACCAAAACACATGCCTGCGACGTTGACATGCTTGTTTGACGTTTTTAAGTTATTTATGATTTTTCCAATCTTGAAAAATTTGTCCTCCATTTGGATGTTTTGTCCTCTTTCATTCATTCATCCATTCATCCAACCCTACGCTAACGTGACTCCATTTTCACGGATCTTCATGTATCCATACGTTACATGTCCCCAAGTTCTTGTCATGCAGCATGATCGTATGAGCAAATTTCGGAAAGAAAACGGGAAGTGAGTGGTGGTTGTAGGGTTAGACAACATTTCTATAGCCTGTTGAAATCGATTTTTTAATTGACGTCTGACGCCACACTTCTATCATTTCATCATAATTTAATTTGAGTTCTTTAATATTCCTTCAGAATTATTTCTCCTAAGTAGTTCACTAGTGCAATACAATCGAAGCCTTGATAATGTTCAGTGCTTCTAATAATAATACAGTCCATTCTAAAATTTTTAGATACTTAGTAAATAGGTAAATAAGATAGTATTTTTAATTCAATTCATTTATCTAATTAATTTATATTTAATTTATCAATAATATTTCATGATCATGATTGATTATTATTTAGTAGTCATATTCTTTCATAACGGTTGCCCATGGCATTTGACATGACCCAAGTGGGATTAATGTTTTATGTGTTTAGCCCTTTCGTTACTACGCACGTATATTTGCGTGGACGTTTTTTGGGCTTGAGGTGCTATGGACGAAATATTACGTTTCACTGACAATAGGCCTGGCGTGCTACGCACGTATTATTGCGTTTTCGCCAGCTCTACCTTTCGGTTGCTTCTATAATGAAGTTAGTTTGCGTGTAGCTCACTAGATACCGTTTCCCAACATTGTAGATGTAGGGAATACTTGTTTACGTTTTCCCCATTTTTCATATTTTGAATGGTTAGTTTACTTATGATCTCGTGGGTGAGTTGTTGTGACCTGTTGCGTTGTTTTACCGTGTTTTGTTGCTGTGTGTATGTATTTATGTATACGAAACATCCAGTGAGAGTATGTGTTGTCTGCCCTAAGCACAATATTCGAAGAGAGAGTCGTTATAGTGCCGGATTTGTGATGTATCATTGTGTGTATTGCCATGCTTTGAACAGTTTCATACTTTGAAAAATTATTGAAAAATAAACAAATTATTTGATTTCTCAAGCACCTTCAAAGAATTTGGTTATTTTCGGAAATTTTAGATTCAAATAAATATCGTGTTGAACGTATCTAATTTTTTTGTAAGATATTTTCTTGTTACCTACGTTATAAATAACTCAAAAAATGAAATAAAATAATTTTAAAAAATTTTTGGAACAAAACTTTGATTTATAACCTTTTTTCTACTTTCTATACATAGTAGATATAATAGAAGTAAAAAACATGAATAATCCAGGTGAAAAAGTATTTAGCATGACAGGAACAACTGAGCGACTGAGCATGTAGTTACTCGGTAAAACATTGGCCTAGCTGGATGTAGTAGTGAAAAGGTTAGATCAAAATTAATTCACATTGAAAGCAAAACAAATGGAAGAAAAACCTCAATGCTCTTTTTAACTGTCAAATAAGTAAATATTTTTGTGCCCCACTCCTTTTGCAGACCACCGGCCGCCACTGCCCCGAACATTATTAAGGATTTAGGTAGCCCCCCCGAGGTACAATGGGGCTTAATCCTCGAGAGTGAGAGGAGAGTGACAGTATCCCGAAAGAGATACCACCGTACTAATAGAATTAATGTGCTATGTTCGGAGTAGACTGGTTTTCCAGTTCTTGGATCACCCATCCGACGCCAAACGCAGCCTTTCGAAAACATGAGAAGAGGCGTGCGACGCCCGTTGGGTAACAACAGAGCGAAGGCAGCGCTTTCTCTGGGATTCTGAAGGGAACATCTGTCACAACATGTCCCCAAGTTCTAGTCATGCAGTATCAAAGACATTGTAATAGTAAACTAGACCCACTCGTAGCGCTAGTGTCGCGTTGCAAATTGAACGGTCTGTAGTCGGCCATATTGGGGGCAACATCGTTTATTTATGTGCAATGAAGATTGTATTATTATAGTTTATCTACTCATGAAATTTCTTTGATAATGCACAATGGTTAAAGTGTGTGCGGCATTTAACTGCATAAATCGCAAAACTGAAGACTGCACACTCTCATTTCACAAGTAAGTATAGATATTCACGATTTCCTAAAGATTATTTTGGTCTGTTGTAGGCCTCTTGATGTGGTAACGCCAGTACCTATTGTAGTTGGTAATAATTTTCTTTTTACTAACTTGTCAATATGCATGACCTACAAAGTTTCAAATTAATCTAAACTTTGTTTTGTTTTTTCCACAGATTTCCTTTAAACAAGAAATTGAGAGAATTGTATGAAATTGGTTTTTGTATTGACATTGTATTGTACTGTTGTACTGTATTGTATTGACAGAATTGTATGAAATTGTATGTAAAATGAAAATAATATAATAACATAGAAAGTGCCATGATGTAGTTATTCATTTACTTATTCAATTGTTCAGCTCCTCTGATCATACTCCTTGCCCCATCCAGGTGAACCCATGGTGTTTGTAAAACTGTGCCTTATGTACAAGATATTGTCTCAATATTGAAATGCAGAGCGATTCTTCTGTTACTTTGGAAGAATGGTTCTGAGATAATTGCTTTTGAATAATGGAAGGATCTTTCACTTTAAAATACCTAACTAACTTATGCCCTAACTATTATAAGTACGGTATGAAAAGTACAATATCACCACTACGCAAAACTACATGAAATCATATTGGTAAGTAATGCATGCATTACACGGACGTCCCTATGAATGGATTTTATATATATTTGATGAGAGTTAAAATAAGAGAAAAAACAAATATATCATGACTTCTCGAACACCCCCCAATTAACTCCCTCCACTGACAGCAAATTCAAATAATAAAACTTCCAGTATGTAATTTGAAGCTCCTGACATATTTTTATAACCTAGACTGAATTTATAATCGAATTTAAAAAATGATCTCGAAAATCTGACTTGAATAGTTAAAACATCATGATTTATTACTATTACCTCCTCCAATCTTCCTCGTCCATAATGAAATTTGAAACTCCTAATACACCTCCCAAAACTAGACAAAATTCTTAGTTGAACAAAAAAGAATCACAAACATCTGACGATATTAGTTAAAACATCATGATATTTTACTGTTACCCCCTCCATTCACCCTTTTTCATAATCAAATTTGAAATTGCTGATATAAGATCCAAAACTAAACCAAATTCATAGTTGTTAAAAAAAAGAATCACAAAAATCGGACGAGAATTGTGGCCTAAATAAGTTTGTAAATCGTCATATTTGGTTAGATATTCCAAAGACAAGCAGCTCCCACAGTTTGTCTCTGTTGAAAATATTGCATAAAATTCATTCACAAACTGTGTTGCCATCATAATTGACGTTTTTAATGATTTTAGACTAGTTTTCATCAAGATAATACAAAATATGTTTTCTACGAACACTTATACACATACTAGCTAGCCTTACAATTCAAAAAGGGCGCGTGAAGTTGACCCCAATATGTCCGCCAATGCTCTCTTCAATTTGAATTAGGCGGCGTCTGAGATCCACGTACAGTTGAGGAGCTTTCTTTCAAAAGGGGTCATATCCACTTCCGAAAAAATTTCAGGAAGTGAAAAAAACGGCCAAGGAGTTATTGATTGGAATTTAAATTTAGTTTTTAATCTAGTGTAGCTTAGTGAGGCACTAGAAATTATATCCCAAAACATGAGCAGCCAATCTCGAAAACCAAAGGAGTTACAGCTAATTATCATTAGGATATGACCCCGTTTGATCAAAATTTCGGATATGTTCCAGTTTGATAAAAACACATCCAGTTCTCAATAAAAAATCCCAAAAATCAAGTGCAGGTAATTCATATTTTTTTAAGTATGAAAAAAACACATGGATTATGTTTCCAAATTATAAAATGTAGGTAATAATAAAGTAAGGTATTATCAACCAATTTTCAGTTTGGAACGAACAAAAAAGCCAATATAGAAAAAAAATCTCAAAAAATCTTTGAAATCTGTCAACACTTCAAACATGAAAATCAGTTTCCTCTTCGTCAAGACAATCACATTCTTCTACTTCGCCATCGTCTTGAGAGGGTGCTACTTCATGGGTACCTACCTAAAAGAACGCCAACAATATCCTCCTTGGCAACACCAACACGACACCTTAGCAACGCAAAAACGACGATAAGCCTAAAAAATCCCAAGAGACACGAACTAAAAACAGAAAGAAGCACTAGAGAAATCAGCGAAACAGGAGTGAAACATGTTATCACAGCACTTCTTGATATCATTGAATATTGGGAAGTACAGGAGCACAGTTGATAACAGGGGTGCCGAAGAGTATTGCTCCTGCACTCTGTTGGTTATACATACCAAACCCTTCAAATCTTATCACCAAACAGCACAGGCATTCTAACAGGTATGTTCAAAACTAGAGTTGGAAAAAAATCCGATAGATGGCATTTTGGATATGTTCCTTTTTGAAAAACATCAACGAGCATCAACTTGAAGGAAGATGAGGATATATTCCCTTTTGCTTGAACGAAAATTACCCATCATATAGGAATGGACCTTTTGATCCAAACATCAAACTTTGGCCTTCAAATACACAAGGATATGTTCCTTTTTGACACTAACTGCTCTTACAAATCAATTTTGGGTATCCTACAGATTGAAAATCCGTTTTTTACAGATTTTTTTCGAAAAATGGATGTGACCCCTTTTGAAAGTAAGTTCCTCAGTTGTAGGGCCTTGTGCAGTATGAGCAAATTTTTGAAAGAATTCGGGAAAGACTTACCTTTCACAGTCTGTTTCGTGGAAATGGCGTGGACCTCCTCCCAGTGTTTAGCCATATCCGACCGCTCGGTTCCCTTGAAGGGGCAGAGATGACAAGGATAGATGACTCCTCGAGCCCTTTTCTTTTCCAGCCCTTCTGCAGTTTCAACAACAAAATTCAAATATTAAAAATAATCTTTTGTGAGACAAAAAAAAACAATGTTCGCAAATGTACACATGAATAACATAGAAATAAAACTTGGCGTTTTTTGATTACCGCATAGTGAATGCTGACGCCGCCTCCTATCACTCTTAAGAATGGTTACAAACAGCAAACACAGCAGCCTAAGCAAAACACGCCTACTACAACCGAGCAGCGGAAGATGTACGAGGTTCTTTTACCCCATTGGTTTGTTCATGCGACAGAGCCTTGGACCGATTCGACACATTTCTGAAGGGTCATTCCATGTCAATTCAACACACCCAATTTACCTCACCATTTTAGATTTTACTCAAATTTGGTATACTCATAGTAGGTGTTGAGACTAAGAAAAATACCAAATTTTAAATTTTTATCTCAAACCGTTTCTTAAATATGGCTATGTAAAATTTACTAAATCTCGCCAAAAAACCATGAACTGTTGTTATACTATTCGCTCTAGGAACTGTCCTAATTGAGCTAGAGAGCTGGGCGAGGTATCATTTTGCAGCTTTTTTTATGCTCTTTCCAGTGATATACAACAGGACATAGGTTCTAATAAAAAAAAATTTTGTCAAAATACAAATACAAATTTTGATTTAATTTTTTTCCAAAAAGTACATAATTTAAAATTTTCAAAATATTCCTATAAATACTTAGTACTGTTGTAAACAATGTGACAAAATATAAATATGGGGTGATGATGGGTTCATTGTTAGAAAAAAATGTTCCTGAGACTAGTTTTCCACTAATTGCCCGGTTTTGACTAAATAATAAACATACGTACTTTTACCAAAGAGGTAGGCTATTTAATTAAATATATAAAGGTATACTATGTATAAAAGTAAAAAATATCAGAAATATTAATTCAAAATACTATCTTGTAAAAACAAAACCAATAACCATAGATATACTCTAATAAAAATTAAGTTAATCGCCTATTAACTAATAAAAAAAAAATCGTGAACATTTCTGTAACAATAAATTTGCAAAAGGTATGAAAATAGTCTAAATAGTTATGTAATAATTCTGGTACAAACAGATTAATCAAAATTTACATACTGATAGTTACTTTTTCATACAATTTAAACTAATATTAATGGGTAAAACAAAAACATTGAAGGTTCCGGTAACTACAAATTTTAAAAAACTAAGAAAAAAGTGTAAAATATATTTAATAGTCTCATCGTAACATATTAATCAAAATGAACATTCCATTTCCACAGACTTGAGCCAGTCTATATAGGCTGAGCAGTTTGGTTTCAAGTTGAAACAAGCACAGTGTGCCTCAATCAATGCACTACCTGTCTGTGCAATCATTCAGTGACTAGAGCCTATTCTGAGAGGATGTTTTATCCTGTGTTTCCTTCTACATTACATAATTTAAGTTTGTTTATAAGTGTTCCTAATCCATTATTGTGCTATGATATTAGTGTAAAGTAATATACCTACTCATCATCATAAATATGTATAATATTATGTAAATTTTGATTAATCTGTTTGTACCAGAATTATTACATAACTATTTAGACTATTTTCATACCTTTTTCAAATTTATTGTTACAGAAATGTTCACGATTTTTGTTTTACTAATTAATAGGCGATTAACTTAATTTTTATTAGAATATATCTATGGTTATTGGTTTTGTTTTTACAAGATAGTATTTTGAATTAATATTTCTGATATTTTTTAACCTTTATACATAGTATACCTTTATATATTTAATTAAATAGCCTACCTCTTTGGTACAAGTACGTATGTTTATTATTTAGTCAAAACCGGGCAATTAGTGGAAAACTAGTGTCAGGAATATTTTTTTTTAACAATGAACCCATCATCACCCCATATTTATATTTTGTCACATTGTTTACATCAGTACTAAGTATTTATAGGAATATTTTGAAAATTTTAAATTATGTACTTTTTGGAAAAAAATTAAATCAAAATTTGTTTTGTATTTTGACAAAATTTTTTTTATTAGAACCTATGTCCTGTTGTATATCACTGGAAAGAGCATAAAAAAGCTGCAAAATGATACCTCGCCCAGCTCTCTAGCTCAATTAGGACAGTTCCTAGAGCGAATAGTATAACATCCGTTCATGGTTTTTTGGCGAGATGTTGTAAGTTTCACATAGCCATATTTAAGAAACGGTTAGGGATAAAAATTTAAAACTTGGTATTTTCTTAGTCTCAACACCTAATATGAATATACTAAATTTGAGCAAAATCTAAAATGGTGAGGTAAAATTTATATTTAAAGTGTGTTGATTTGGCATGGAATGACCCTGAAGAGAACAGCATAAGTTCTTTCAGAGAAATGGAGTATTCCCTACTTGCGTGTAGTAGGATGGGTGACAACACAATTTGCCATAGCAATGGCGGTGTCACTACATATAAGAGGAGCCAGACGAAAAATACGATCACTCAGAAGGGAAAGATGGAGAAGCTCTTCCAGCTGAAACAGATGATTTCCCATCTGAATTTTTTAGGACATTTATATTGCTTCCCAAAGTTTTCCTATGCGCCTCAAGTGTGTCACCCTGTAGATTCCTACCCACCTAACTATTGATGTAAAGCTTGGCATTAAGAAGAAAATAAAAGTCCAGTCATGCAGCATGACCCCATGAGCGAATTTTTGAAGAAATCTTCGACATTTCAGTCGCCATTGATCGTGTTGAGAAATTTTAGTTTATGATTTTGATAGACAAACATGGAATCAAATTATTAACACATGCACAGAGTGAACTCATCAGTTGTGATTACTTTTTTTTTTTTTTTTTAAAGGTCTACTACCTATGTTTTAATCAGCATGGTTCTAGGATTGGTTATACAGGGATACTTCCATAAGAGTAGTTCAATCTGAATTTGGACAATGTTTCATGCAAATATTACCGATTTTTACAACTAGCGAACGGCATTATTTCGATTTTTCATTGATTTTTCAACTTTGAAATTTTTGAAAACTTGATACATATTCTTATAGGAAATTTTACGCTGATTCCGAATATACCACATGTTAGTATGCTGAAAAAATATTTCGCACAACAAATCGCAAAAAACAGGCTATTTTGAAATTTTTGACTACATTTTTGAAAATTTCAACCCGAAGATGTAATCCGATCATGCTGGCCAACGAACTTGAACTTTCGTTTTGTGTCCTTAACATTTTAAAATTTGTTTGAAGTTTCTAGCACAATTCTACGGACAGTTATCGTCTGGAATGACACATACATACATACATATGGTATATACGAGTACATACATATATTACATATATACATACATATATACATAAAACTCTGTCACAATATACATAAGAATGCTGCAAATTATCACATGAAGTTTTCATTAAAAAAATTCCCTGACATTTGGTGATTTTTGCACCACACAACTTGGGAGACGCTTTTTACTTCTAGCAGAAATACAAAACTTTTCAGCCCAAGGATCAAAACCTTACCTTCTTTCTTGGTTTCGACTCTTTTGGCCCGTTTCCTAGGCTTTTTCACTATCTTGGGCTTTTTCTTTACCACTTCCGGTTGAATTTTGTGAACCTTCTCCCAGTGGGACACCATCGCCGTCCGATCTTTCCCTGTGAAGGAGCACATGTGACACGGGAAGACAACCTTCGTGCTACCACTTTCATCCCCTAAATAACAAAAAAAAAAAAAAACAGTAATGTTAAGCCAAATACAGAATATATTATACTAGAAGCCTGTTAGGGCTTTCCAAGTATCTACATAACAGTCCGTATAACAGTAACACCTAACAGGAACCCAGCACATTATAGTAACGATATAAGTCCTACCTATTTGCGGAGTTATGAGACCTGGTGCAAAGGTAAGGCGATGTTGATAAATCTCTATCTCTATTATTAATAAGAATGAAACTCCGTTTGTCTGTCCGTTTGTCCGTGCTATGCACGGCCAAACGGCTGAGTGGGGGGAGTCTACGAGTGGGGGGGATCTTCTTGGGATTTTCCAAAAGTGGGAACGAGCGAATTTAAAATTGTCTAATCCCACCCGAACCATGGGCCGTAGGGCGGGAGGGGGGTCGAAGTAAGAATTAATGTGCGCTTTTTCCACTTCCCCGCTTCCCCTACCCTTCTAAACGGCCGTCGAAAATTCCGGAAAAATACCGGTTTCGTAGGTTTTTGAACGAGGAAGACGACGGCGCGATTGGATCGCGAAAAAAGTATCGGGAAATGCGTAAAAAAAAATGCGAGAGTACGGACCCGTTTTCTAGAAAATTCCGACGAAAAACTTGGTTTTTTTAAATTAAAATATACCCCATAAAGGTACGTTTTTCGGAACGGTTTTCGCGGGCGAAATAAAGGTTTGATCCCGCCGAATCTGAATCCGAAATCGGATATCGAAAAAAGTGACGTGAAGTCGGTCGAAATGCGAGCAGAAGCGAGTGAAGCGTTTAATATGCGTTGGTTCCTGGTTCAACAACCTTCAGCGAAGCCTACCTGCTAACCTAACTTTCTAATCCTCCGTGACCTCAGTCCATGACCTGAGTTCATCCTTGGGGTTTTTCCCCATTTCGACAAGTAATTACCCCCTCTACCGAGGTTATAAAATCCCTATGAGAACTGCCAGCGAGCCATTCAGTCCAGCAACGCTCCTCAAGCTATCAATTCAATCAATATTAAAATGCCTCCAAAGAAGAATCTTTCTTTCTCGCCGAACAAGTCACCAAAAAAGTCATTTCAAATAATAAATACGGACTTTGTCCTACACATATACAGGTATACCTTGCGAGCGAAGCGAGCAACATCCCCCCTAATAAACTTTTCGTGGTTCCACGTAGTTTTATAAGATTTAATTTGTTTGTAAGAATTCCCAACTGAAAAAAACGTCTGCCAAGTTGGGTGGGCAGTATAACTTCTTCAAGCGAGCGAAGCGAGCAGCATCCCCTACAGAAGTTAAACCTACCCTTAGAGATCTACCGTTTGCGAGCGAAGCGAGCAACATCCCCTACATGTTGGGTGGGCAGTATAACTTCCTCAAGCGAGCGAAGCGAGCAGCATCCCCTACAGAAGTTATACCTACCCTTAGGGATCTACTGTTTGCGAGCGAAGCGAGCATCATTCCCTATGCCCCCCGGCTGGACGTGGAGGCGAGCGTAGCGAGCCGGAGCGGCTAGTTATTAAAAAAGTCCAGTCAAGCAGCATGACCCCATGAGCGAATTTTTGAAGAATATTACCGATTTTTACAACCAGCGAACGGCATTATTTCGATTTTTGACTGATTTTTCAACTTTGAAATTTTTGAAAACTAGTCAATCCCTTAGTGAAAATTCAAATTAGTTGGACATCCAGGTCAGAATGACGTTTTAGAAGTATATTTCGGGAGTTTTATGAGCCTAAAAGGAAATGTCCAATTAACAGGATTTGAACCCACGACCTTCATCTCACGAGACCGTTATCCCAACCTATGAACGATTCATCTATCGTTCCAGGAGACAATCACAGTACCTACTTCACCATTCTGTAGGAGGGAGATAAAAGGGGAGACTAGCGCTGCTGCGCGGTGAAGGAGGGAACCACGGGCCGGTGTACGGCTACCGTCGAGTAGAAGATTACAACTAACAGAAGAACAGAAAAGAACAAGATTAAGAAAAAAGCAAAAGAGTATAAAGAAAACAAAAGAAGCCGAATCAACAAGAAATCCAAGCTCCACAACAAACACACAATGATAGGAGTTGTTATACGAGGGTTGTCCAGAAAATAAGTTCCGTTTTGATCTCTAGGGTGGCAGGAGTGGCTTTTGCCAAATCTGGTAACACCGCTCGAAAGAGGAGAAGAGGTGGGGGGAATAGAATGAGAGATGGGTGACTTCAGTCGGTCAGTTACCAACGTCAGGGCAGGTAGTTGAAATGGAGCCCTCCATGTCGCGTCCCGCCACCTCAATCCCCGTTCCCTCTCGAGTTGTTGTGCGCGGAGTGATTCAATTTCTCACAGGGTTTCAAATCAGTTCAAATTCACGAACAGCTCATTTCTGTTTATGGAGAAGGTGTAATGAGTGAGTCAATGGTGAGGAGATGGGTACGTGAATTTAAGGCGGGAAGACATTCACTTGAGGATGAAAGTGGGAGAGGCAGACCCTCAGTTGTGACGGACGAAATTGTCGCAGAAATCGATCTCGATTTCAAGTTGCAGTTTGCAAAGATCTTCGTTCAACCGTGGATGAACTCCACCTGAGTTTCCCAGACATCTCACGATCCCTCATCCATGAGATCGTCTCGGAAAAACTTGACTTTCGGAAAGTTTGCGCTCGGTGGGTCCCTAGAGAGCTGACGCCCCAACACAAGGAACAATGAATAGCCGCAGCTTGAGAATGAACAGTGCAACTTTTGGATGAGTTTGGGTCATCTGACCCATCCACCTTACAGTCCCGACTTGGCCCCTTCAGACTATCACCTGTTTACCAAAATTAAGGCGGAATTGGCGGGAGAACGTTTCACAAGTGACGAGGAAGTGAAAGAAGCTGTCACAAAGTGGACCAAGGAGGTAGCAGCAAGCTTTTATAAGGAAGGAGTTTCGAAGCTCATTTTGCGATATACCAAATGTATTGACGTCGCCGGGGATTACGTGGAAAAATAGTACATATGTTCAACTACAATACCTGTAAGTTTCAAATTTTTTCAATAAAAACTTGATTTAAAAAAAAAAAGGAACTTATTTTCTGGACGACCCTCGTATTTATACCAAAACAATGTTATAATTACAAACGTTTTTAATAAATTGTTATTATTTATGAAAAAAAAAAAAATTAATAATAAGCTCTGAAGAGGCCACAAGATGGCGAAAGCGCTCAGCTAACGCATAAACCAAATTATTCGAGAAGCCTATAAAAAATTCTCTACCCTCAAACACCTAAACCTACGAAGGACACGGCAAAAATCCATAATAATAGCTTTGTTCGCAGTGCTGGTTGGAAACGGTTACCAACCGTTGGCGACCAGGTTTGTGATTGGTTTAGTGCGCATGCGTGACCAACACCTAATTTCAAACCGTTTGTAACCAAATCCGCACTGCGAACGGGTTTGACTAAAGTTAACCGTCGCATAGCCTCCAACAGCTGTAACCTGCTTGGTGGGCTTGCGCCATCCTTTGAATAGGTAAACATTTCATGTATGAATAAAGTACCTGAACCGTAAAGAGATGGCCTGCAAGACAACAAACAGGTTGAAAAATGAAAAATATTCATTGGGAACTAACCTTCCAACAGGAATAAGAAATCCATGCTCAATCTTTTCGTCAGCTGATGGTTTTGTGGGAGAATGTGGTGTTTATCTCGCGGGAAGAATTAAAATCGATCTCGAAGTCGACCGTCGTTCTTAATTTTTAATGTTAATAGCTATACAAAAATGATTGTGTTATGGGACCTCAAGGGACCTTACCCACATCATCCCTGAAAATCTAACCGAAATCCGTTCAACATTGACCGAGTTATGACCGTCACAAGGAATTCACGTTAGCGCCTGCGCAGAAGCTACCGTTAATTCGATCATGATGAAGTTGATAGAGGACCATCTAGAGCTTAACCCGCACGATCCCTGACAATTTGGTCAAAATCGGATCAAAATTGTGGAAGTTATGGCTGTTACAAGGAAATGTGGACGGACAGACAGACAGACAGACAGACAGAGAGACAGACACAGAACCAAATTTGTTCAGGAGGCTCTGAAACGCAAAATGCGAGTGGAAATTTTGATTTTGGAGTAAAAAAAATGTTTTCATTTCGAAAGTGAAAAGCTTCCGCTGCCTTGCAGTCTGGGAACCAAAACAGCAACTGTAAATTCGTTCCCTTTGTTCAACAAAATTGGAAATTCGTTCCATTAACATCTTCAGGGTGGCGCCCAAATGGAAATTTTCAATTTCTCTGACATTTCCCTGACCGAACTTTAGATTTCCCTGACAAAAAATATCAAATTCAAAAAAAAATTTGTTTTCTCGTCATTTTATTGTCTCTTTAGTGCTTCTAAAACGAAAAACGTATAATTTAAAGAAATATATTTGAAAATGCGTGATAAATCGAGAGCTTTCCAACAAATGGAGAACGATTTTGGTCCCATAAACACTAAAGAAGTTTTATTTCCCCAGCAACGGCTTGGTTGTACGTGAAAATCATAGGAAAGACAAAGCAGCTTGAAATGCTTGCATACGAGTCTGCAACACATTGGGACATTTTCATGTGTGTTTTCTTATTGTATTTATTACTAGGCAGATCTCACCCGTGCATTGCACTGCGGGGCGTACAAATCAATTAAATGGGCCATAAGAGAAACCGCCCACCCGTGGGTACTTAATTGAATTCGCGATCGTGTTGACTCATTGTTCCGACACCCGTGGGTACTTCATTGAATTCGAGCCAGGCTACATCACCTACCCCCCTGCAGACTCGTATGCAAGCTCTAAGAGCCACTCAGCTGATCCGGACCCTGGGCATCGTCACGTAAATGTGCTAAAGAGACTACATACGAAATTACAGCTTCCTAGAGTGTAAAACATAGAAATTAGGTTCAAAAGCCACTCATCTGATCCGGACCCTGGGCATCGTCAAGTCAATGTCCTAAAGAGGCTACATAAGAAATTACAGCTTCCTAGAGTGTAAAGCATAGAAATTACCTATTAAAATGATTTAACCACCGCTTCACAAATCAAACCGTTCTCGCAATATTTGGATCACCTGCTATGAATCAAATCATCGAAACACCAGCTCAATGAAATCATCAGAAATTAACAAGCGGTGGCAATCATGTTCACAATATCAATTATTGAGAATGATCACCTGAGTGTACACAATTATTCAAATAACCTTGCTCATAACTCAGCTTGTTGGCCACGCACTTCGCAGTAGTAAACATAATATGGTTGGATAAATCGAGAGCTTTCGAACGAATGGTCAACGAATTTTTTGGGATGAAAAACGACGAAGTACCATTTCCCTAGCAACGACTCGGTTGTAAGCGGAAATCGTCAACATATTTACGTTACGTTATGTGACAGTTTTTTGTGCAATGTGCCAGGGCAAATACATGAAAATGTCAATAACTGTTCAGTTGAGATTGAGTAATAACATTTTACTGTTTGATTTTGTTGCTATTCAGACGAAGATTCCCATTCTACGTCGTCACCAATAAGATTTTCCATATCACACAACTCAGAGTAGGAAACTCTTAATAAATAACCGTAGAAGTAAAACGAGGGTAAATGCAAAGGTAGAACTTAGTGAACAGTGCACGCCATGCAGATGTCCGACAGCTTTCTCATCTCGTTCGGCTGGCTTATCTTATCATATCTCAGCTTGCTGAGCTCCCGCTACCCATCCATTTCACAGTGGAATGATTTGATTGGCTACTTCGAGTTGCGGTGTGGTGGGGGACAAACCGTCAGATCGGTCAGCAGAAATTTCTCTGACCGGTCTAAACCGATCCACAAACGCGTTTCAAACTGGTTTGGTGGTCACTGCGAACGGACCACTATGGATGCTATACTATACGCCCCAAACGCGTTTCCAACCATTTCTTACAGGTTTGATGGTCACTGCGAACAAACCTAATCTTACCTGATTCGTCTTTTCGATTATCACGATGTTTTCTCTTCATGTGGCAAGCGGTATGAAACTTGGTGCGCCCACGGAAGGAACACTCTATGCAAGGGAACCCTGACCGGAACTCTACAAAACACAATCAACCTGTTATTTGATAGATAGATTTTATTCATTTCAATAGAGACACATACATAATATGATGATAGTACAAAAGTAGAACTAGGCTACTCGCCTAGCTTACTATTCCAACGGTAGGCTTGGCCCGTGATGTTGGTTAAGGTCAATTTGACCATAATTTCAAACATATCACATTGACATAACATCGCATATGCGTCTACATATCTGCACATAGCTAATATTATAACTACAATGGTATTTGATGTCCCTATCTTCTATAAGTAGAAAAACTTTCTATAGTAAAATTATTGTTTTATAATATTATACATGAATGCTGATTAGCATAGTTTCGCAGTCCGCTGCCCCGATTTTACAAGCCACGTTATAATTTGCTTTTAGCGAATTTTTGAAGAAAATTAAGCTATTGCAATGGCTCCAAAAATTTTTAAATAAAAATTTCCAAAAATTTTCTTCATCGAAATCTGTTTTGAGGCATTCTGAAATGATTCCTGGATTTTAACGCTTTTTTATATGTGTATATATATATATATATATATATATATATATATATATATATACCTATATATAGGAACACTTGAACTAGTCGCGGTTCTACTGAACTATATACTTCGTTTTAAATATAGAATGAATTTCACAAATATATAGAGGAAAGAAAGAATCTAATATTTCGATTTTGATCTTTGTCAAAGAAATTAGAGAAATGAAAGTAATTCTTGATATCAAGATATCAATATATATATATGTTTTTCAACTTGTTATAACATTTCTTTCTATGATGACTCACCAGAGTGGAGACGGACTTTGTGAGCTTTCAAATGTATGGGGTTGATGGTGATGAAATCACAAAATTCGCATCGGAATTCTTGGTATCTTGTGACACCACCACCTGTTCAAGGAAACGAACCAAAACATACATTTATATACATACAATATACTTCATTATTTATATACTTAATTATTATATATTATTATATACTTTATACATTGCAAGTTCTAGAAGTTAAACTGTTTTAAAACTATAAATGTATACTGATATGCAGGCGTCTTAGGATGGGAATTCAGAGACAAGAATGAGTTGGCTTCTAGGATTTTCGTAATGAAAACACGAAGGAAAAAATTTAAAAAATTGAAGTGGAATGGAACCTTTTCATTTTTCGTGGGAACGATCAAAAAGTAGAAATTTCGACAGATGAGCAAGTGAAGTTTCCTCTTTTTTAACCTATTTTCCCCCTAAAGTGTACCAAAGATTGTTCCACTACTGTGCGCGACTGCGTTCAACACTCTCACTAGGTAACCAAACTGAAAACTCCCCCCTATAAGTACACTTAGTTTATAAACATACCAGTAACTCTGAGAAGAACATGGAAGGAGGAGGAAGTAGCCAGCTTGAGATGTGGTGGGGTGCGCAATAAATTCAAAGCTTTCCAACACGAGGTGAAAGGTTTTGGACGGGTGTGTAACGGCCCAAATACAGGGTGAGTCATGAAGGACGGACGGTTATCAAAAAATCAGTACATCGTTAATTTTGCTTAAAAAAAATTTTTATTTGTTATTAATAGGTTCCCATAGTGCTACCATTTCGTAAAATTAATGGTGGAAAACAACATCTGGCAGGTGATGGCCGTTTTCATTGATGCACTGCTGTAGTCGCTCACGAAAGTTTTCCTCCACTCTCACCAACATCGCTCTGTCAATTTGAGCAACTTCCGCTCGAATTGCAACCTTCAAATCTTCCAGTGTACGAGGTTTGTGGTCGTATACACGTCCCTTGAGGTGACCCCCAAGAAAAATCACACATAGACAAGTCAGGGGAACGAGGAGGCCAATGAATGTCGCCAAAACGGGAAATGAGGCGACATGAGAAAAGTCAGCGAACACCATCCATCGTCGCTCTTGCTGTGTGGGCTGTTGCCCCGTCCTGTTGAAACCATACCCGTCGGATAGGGACTCGTTTTCTGCGTAGTTCAGGGATTAGAAAGTTATTTATCATGTGTGTATAGCTCTGCATTCACAGTAACAATATCCCATTGCCATCTTCAAAAAAGTAAGGACCGATAACAACTGAACTGGCTACCGCACACCACACTGTCACTTTGGGACTGTGCAAGGGTATACGACCACAAACCCCTTACACTGGAAGATTTGAAGGTTGCAATTCGAGCGGAAGTTGCTCAAATTGACAGAGCGATGTTGGTGAGAGTGGAGGAAAACTTTCGTGAGCGACTACAGCAGTGCATCAATGAAAACGGCCATCACCTGCCAGATGTTGTTTTCCACCATTAATTTTACGAAATGGTAGCACTATGGGAACCTATTAATAACAAATAAAATTTCTTTTTTAGTAAAATTAACGATGTACTGATTTTTTGAAAACCGTCCGTCCTTCATGCCTCACCCTGTATTTTATACCGCAACAGGAATTTGAACTCCCGTCATTACAACTACGGACTTGTAGTTGCAACACTCCAACGATCTGAGCTATGAGTCCTGAGTGATCAAACCTCTTCAACTGTTAGAGTTATTTTCCTGGAGTGTAACATTTCCCCGGAGTCAAATACCAGCCCTGGTTTGGGGTCATACGAATGACGAAGTGAAACTGCAGGACACTGGCTCAGCAGATGCTTGCTGTCGCTGCAACAAGTCAGCAGTCGAACTAGGTCATTGTCACGGTGTGTTTTGACTGAAGTTCTCATAGTTGTAAGGACATGAGTTTGAACTCCTGTCGAGGTATCAAATATTTTTGGGCAGATACAGTGGCGCAGTCGAAATTGGACCCGAAATCATACGAAACATAATTAATTAAATCTCTCTCGAGTCAAAAGACTGGCTGTAAACATCACATTTCCTGTTGTTACCACCTTTCACTTCCTCACTCACTTGAGTCAAAACACACATGACAATGACCTCGCTCGACTGCTGACTTGTTCCAGCAAGCACCTGCTGTTTCACTTCGTCATTCGTCCGACCCCAAACCAGCCGAGACGGTTGGTATTTGACTCCGGTTGAAAATAACTCTCACAGTTGAAGAGGTTTGGTCACCTTGGCTTCATAGCTTAGATCGATGGAGTGTTGAAACTAAGGGAACTTTCCTGTAGTTGTAATAACGCAAGTTCGAACTCCTGTCGAGGTATCAAGTATTTTTGCACAGATTCCGATTCCATCTGTAGAAAGTACGGTCAAATTACGTTATATGCCCGCCAAGCTGAAACTATATTCTATAGGGATATATTGATGTAAAGATGTTGAAACAAGGTTAATAATGTAAAGTATACTATAAATATGCATGAAAATTTTGTTTGTTACATTGAAATTATATACAACAACATTATACAGGGTGATTCCCTCGCAGATGCAAAAAAAAAAAAAAAAAAAAAAAGTGGGTGAAACTACATCAGAAATGGAGTAAAATGCCGCCAACTGCATATTTTTATCTCAATCCGTTCTCGAGATATGATTTTTTAAAGGTTTTTTTCAGGAAAACCGTGTTTTTTTCCTTTTAAACTCAAATTTCTCCACTTTACTTCATTTAATTTTAACTTTTGACCACATTTTCGGAATTATCATTAAATTTACTATAAGAATAGTGTACTTGGGTTCTTAAAAAGTACCATCCAAAGGCCCTCACATCAGCTCAAACATTGACGATTTTGAAAAAAGAATATTTCTGAAAATCTTTAAAACTTTACTACTCTTCCAAAACGAATCCTGGAAACTGGCAAATCTCATGAAAACTGCTTCGTCTAATACTCTTTCCAACGGTATAATCAAGTTTACTTTAATTTTGTTATTTAGTGGAGAAAATTATGTTTTAATGTTAAAAAATGTGGGTTTTTCAATGAAATTGTTGGTTTTCTCGAAAGATGACCCTCCATGAACCTACGAGTATGGGGTCGGTTTCTATGTATTTTTTCACGCTGTATCGAATGGTAACATTTTGAGATCTCTCCAACTCCGTTATAACCGAGTTTTACACTTAAAATCGCAAATGTTTAGTTTGTTTGTTACGATTAAATGTATGTGTGTTATGGGGTAAAACTAGTTAATTAAAGTGTAAAACTCGATTATAACGTAGTTGAGAGATCTGCAAGAGTTTCCATTCGATCCAGCGAGAAAAAATACATAGAAACCAACCCCATACTCGTTGGTTCATGGAGGGTCAACTTTCGAGAAAACCAACAATTTCATTGAAAAACCCACATTTTTTAACATTAAAACATTATTTTCTCCCCTAAATAACAAAATAAAAGTAAAATTGATAATACCATTGGAAAGCATATTAAATGAAGCAGTTTTCATGAGATTTGCCAGTTTCCAGGATTCTTTTTAAAAGAGTAGTAAAGTTTTAAAGATTTTCAGAAATATTATTTTTTCAAAATCGTCAATGTTTGAGCTGATGTGAGGGTCTTCGGATGGTACTTTTTAAGAACCCAAGTACACTATTCTTGTAGGAAATTTAATGCAGGTTGAAAGTTAAAATTTAATGAGGCAAAGTGGAGAAATCCGAGTTTAAAATGAAAAAATACGGTATTCCTGAAAAAACCTTTAAAAAATCATATCTCGAGTACGGATTGAGATAAAAATATGCGGTTGGCGGCATTTTACTCCATTTTTGATGTAGTTTCACCCAAATTTTTTTTTGCATCTGCGAGGAAATCACCCTGTATACTACAATGTAAAGTAGACATATTTCGGTAACCTTAAATGAGGGTAGTACGTAGCAATATCTTCTAAAATGGAAGAAAATGGATTGTCAGTAGGACCCAAACGTTTCCTCCACATAAACTCACAAAGGTAACTGTCCAACAACTTTGAATGGTTACCATGTTGACGCCTGAAACTCGCCTTGGCTACTCCCCACATTCTTTCCACAGTGTTCGTATGCGCGCCTGTCACGGGATCTATGAAATGGCGGCTGTGGTTTACGGTTTGATGGGCAGGGCCGCCACATCTCCAAGTCGGGCCCGGGACCAGATTCTGGCCACGGGCCTCCCCCCCCCCCCCTTTTTTTTTTTTTTTTTTTTTTTTTTTGTCGCGCCACTTTTACTAGAGATGGCTATGATAATTGTTAAAAAAATTATTAAACCTCTAAGCAAACGAAAAATCATTTATACTTCGTACCAAGGTTCAGTGTTCGAATAAGAACACTTGAGGGGCTGAACTCTTACTACTTCACTATGTTTTATTCACCATTTAATCAAAAGTAAAGTGTAACTTAAGAATTGAAAATTCGAGTATTCATACTCTAGTAAGTACCAACCAATTACAAAACCATAAAATCAAAAGACACAAGAATTATTTAGTGAAAAAATATCAAAAATATGAATTATTAGAATGAGAAATTTGTTTTGTTGAGTTACAATAGCATTCTGTAATTGTAACTATAATTGTGGAAAACTTTTTAAATATAGAAAACTGTAATGGGCTATAATTTCATATTTTATAAAATGAAACATTTTAAAACTAATAAAGTGAAGTGAAGAAAAGTGTATTTGCATTTGAAAAATACAAGACACTTAGAACTTTCGTGCCTTTTTAAGTGAAAATTCTTTAATAACCTTAGAAAAGTCAAATTTGGATGCTAACTTGTACTCAATGCTGAGAATGGCAAGTGAATTCAACCTTTCTTGGCCCATGGATGCTCTCTCCCAAGTCTTCAGTCGAGTGCCTACTGGTAAAGACGGTAAAGGGTAAAGACTAATATTTTGGGCCATCTAAATCATCGCAACTGTTTAGAAGAAGAAGAAGATTTATTGGCAAACGAAATGCATACACATAAGCCTCGTGGGCCTTTAGTTGTGTAAAAATTAAAATTACATTAATATACAAATCAGCTCTTTTTTAGATAGTTAGGTATTTGTAGTTAAAAAAAATATAGATAATTAAAAACAAAAATAAAGTATGCTAAAACATAATAATGAAAACAAAAATGTTGTGGTGGGTTAAAATAAATAATTCAGGCTGCAAAATGCTTCTCAGCTAGCAAAAGGAAGGCAGAAAAGTCAGGGCAACGACGGATGGCAATGGGAAGGGCGTTCCATATCCTTGCACCAGCGATACGAAGGGAATTACCCAAGGAGACCGTTCGATGGGGTGATACATTCAAGACATGGAGCCTTCCAGAACGCCCATAGGCAAACATGCCCTCTAGGTATTCTGGTGTAGCAGGGCAGTCCTGGTGTAGTAAATCAAATATAATCTGATCAGGGCCCGTCAAGTGTAATACACTGTTTTATGTAGGCCTAAAAATTCTAAAATACTTTATTTACTAAATACAGGACCGGACCGGGCCCCCCCTGGGCCCGGGGCAACAGTACCCACTTGCCCCCCCATGTGGCGGCCCTGTTGATGGGTGTAGTTCTGGTTGGTGTTTCTTATGCCGTTGTATGAACTCCACTGACCTAAATCCATTCCAAACTAAACGAATAACTTTCTCAAACATGTTACCGTGTTTTATTTAAGCCGTTGAAGTCATAGAAAATAGTTTCAGCTTGGCGGGCATATAACGGAATTTGACCGAAAGTACAATATAGATCTCACGATTATTTTACCTGTGAAACTTGGTGTTGTGAAACCCTACTTCCGACCCTGAAGTTTCGGTCTAGGCTGTTGACTTCTTCTTCCAACATAGCCCACCACAGGAGGAAAACGGTAAGTTAAATCCCAAATAACAATTGACAGTACGGGAAAAGCACCAGGAAATACCGCGTAATTAACGCATTTTTGTCTCCACATTTAAGTAACAGGTTTTGTCACGCCAAATTACAAAAACACGTTCCATGCTAAAATAAATAGGAAACAAACCTGTGTGTGTATTGACGTGCCGGATGAAAAATCTCCTTCGGTTCGAGTTTAAACCACAGACGTTGCAGGTGAAATTTTTCTTGGCTGTGAACGTGGAAAAGAAAAACTGTCTTAAAATGTAGATAGAAACCCTATTTAACAGTGGGACCACAGTAATTGATCAAAACAACAAATGTTTAACCCCATCTCCCCCCGAAAAATTGATGATTTACGAAAATATCTGGCAGCATGTGTGATTTACTCCCCTAGTCTGCTCGGTCGATGGCCTCTTTGCCCCCCAGATGGTGGCCTTTAGCAAAGTTCTCACCGAAAAATTGGCTGAAAAATGGTTCAGACCACAAGGGCAAATAAGAGGATGGCTGAGGGTGAGAATCGGATTTGCGATAGTAAGAGCAGCATCCATGTGCATCAGAGGATCGCGAAAGAAATGGATCTCCTCCAAAGATTTGATAGGGTTTTGCGATGGGGCCACCCTGCCCTTCGGTATGAATTAGGGAACACTACATCACGTTTGACGTTAGTCAAAGAAAAAACTCTGGAAAACCCCACTCCAACAGTTCCCACATGAACAGTTCCCCCGTAAATCAAATAGTGATACATTATACAGGGTGATTCCCTCGCAGATGCAAAAAAAATTTGAGTGAAACTACATCAAAAATGGAGTAAAATGCCGCCAACCGCATATTTTTATCTCAATCCGTACTCGAGATATGATTTTTTAAAGGTTTTTTCAGGAATACCGTGTTTTTTCATTTCAAACTCGGATTTCTCCACTTTGCCTCATTTAATTTTAACTTTCAACCTCATTTTCGGTATCAGCATTAAATTTCCTATAAGAATAGTGTACTTGGGTTCTTAAAAAGTACCATCCGAAGACCCTCACATCAGCTTAAACATTGACGATTTTGAAAAAATAATATTTCTGAAAATCTTTAAAACTTTACTACTCTTTTAAAAAGAATCCTGGAAACTGGCAAATCTCATGAAAACTGCTTCATCTCATATGCTTTCCAACGGTATTATCAATTTTACTTTTATTTTGTTATTTAGGGGAGGAAATAATGTTTTAATGTTATAAAATGTGGGTTTTTCAATGAAATTATTGGTTTTCTCGAAAGATGACCCTCCATGAACCTACGAGTATGGGGTCGGTTTCTATGTATTTTTTCTCGCTTGATCGAATGGAAACTCTTGCGAATCTCTCAACTACGTTATAATCGAGTTTTACACTTTAGTTAACTAGTTTTACCCCATAACACATATACATTTAATCGTAACAAACAAACTAAACATTTGCGATTTTAAGTGTAAAACTCGGTTATAACGGACTTGGAGAGATCTACAAATGTTACCATTCGATACAGCGTGAAAAAATACATAGAAACCGACCCCATACTCGTAGGTTCATGGAGGGTCATCTTTCGAGAAAACCAACAATTTCATTGAAAAACCCACATTTTTTAACATTAAAACATAATTTTTCACCACTAAATAACAAAATAAAAGTAAACTTGATTATACCGTTGGAAAGAATATTAGAGAAAGCAGTTTTCATGAGATTCGCCAGTTTCCAGGATTCGTATTGGAAGAGTAGTAAAGTTTTAAAGATTTTCAGAAATATTATTTTTTCAAAATCGTCAATGTTTGAGCTGATGTGAGGGCCTTTGGATGGTACTTTTTAAGAACCCAAGTACACTATGCTGAAAAGTTTAAATTGAATGAAGTAAAGTGGAGAAATTCGAGTTTAAAAGGAAAAAAACACGGTTTTCCTGAAAAAAACCTTTAAAAAATCATATCTCGAGAACGGATTGAGATAAAAATGTGCAGTTGGCGGCATTTTACTCCATTTTTTATGCAGTTTCACCCTAATTTTTTTTTTTTTTTTTTTTTTTTTGCATCTGCGAGGGAATCACCCTGTATAATAGTTTTAACGTTTACGTACATCAATGCAGTCAGTTCATGAATGAATGCTCAGACTGCAAGCTTCAAGGGGACTTAGCCACTCTGCTACTCCGATTCAGTGATCAATGACTTCTACACTCCATACCGTTGCCGGAACGCTTTCTATTGCTTCCGAATCTACCTTAAGATAGTGGAAGCTTTGTTTTCATTTTCGGGGAAACAAAAATTTTTGGTCTCCAATATCAAAATTTCCACTCGCATTTTACGTTTTAGGCCATTCTGAACAACTTTGGTTCCATGTCTGTGTGTGTCTGTCATGTGTCCGCAAAAACTTGTAATTAGCTTATTTTCCACAGTTTTCATCCAATTTCAATGAAATTGTCAAAGAATGCGCGAGTTAGGTTGTAGATGGTCCCCTATCAGTTGAGTTCTATACCCAAGAGCTAGCTGCTGTAGAAAAATCAGCTTAAAATGATTATTTTTAGGGGGTTAAAAAACAGAATAGGTGAAAAAATGTCGTTTTTAGCACTTTTTTTTGCCTTTTCTCCAAAATGGCTTGAGGGATTTTGATGAAATTCACAGGAGTTACTCTTCTTGTGGGTAAAAATGATATTACACACCTTTCATGCTTTGAAAAACACTCTAAGGGAGGCCATTAGCAAAATAGTTCCAAAATTAGGTTAAAAAACGTAGTTTTATTTAGCACCTCTTTGGTCGTTTCTACAGTATGGCTCGAAGGATATTGATGAAATTCACAGAAGTTACTTTTCTTAAGGATTCAAATGATATTCGATACCCGTCATGACCAAGAAGACGCCCTAAGGACAGTAATAAGCTCAATTTAAAAACATAATTTTTAGCACTTTCTAAGAAACAGTAATTAGAAAAAACTTCCCGAAGATGTGATCCATCATGGTAGCATCCATGTGAAATGAAAACAAGTAAGGAAAGTAGTGTGAAGCCTTGCACCAGATGATTGTAAAAAGAAGCTTTCCAGTCTCTACGTGCAAGCAGCACCGCCTATGTCTCCACATTAATCGTCCGTAGCACTCTTTTATTGTTTGTTCATCTTAGTTTATGAGTTATTATCTGTCATTCTAACATCGTTTGGATAGGTGAATCCAATATCTTCATCAACAGGGAGCCCCTCAAATGAAAATTTTTTTAATTTTCCTGACATTTCCCTGACGGAGCTTCAGATTTCCTTGATAAAAAATATCAAATTTTTTATCAGATTTCCCTGATAAAAAATATCAAATTTTTTGTTTTTTCGGCATTTTATTGTACCTTTGATGCTTCTTAAACGAAAATCGTATAATTTAAAGAGAAAAGCAAACAGACTACTTATATGTAGTCTACTTATGTTTAACAATTTCATTGCCCACGAAGAGCTCAAATATCATAAAAATTTAACCTAAATGTAATAGGTACGATAATTTACGAAAATTCACCCATACGATCATGCTGCATGACTTTTAATTCAATATTTTATGGTCTCTCAATTCGTGATCTGAAGCTATTTGTAGACGTACATTTTTCCTTACATGGTTTTCACAACTCTGGGGATAATTCAAAATTTTCGTTAGACAGCAAAAAAGTCAATTCAATTCAATTCAATTCAAATAGTTTATTGTGCAGGGAACAATATGTTTATGTGAGCACACATGAACAACAGAGACAAAAGACAAAAGCAGACATGAGGTGGCATAGAAAAGAAAAACATAAAGTACAAATTAAAAATATTTAGGTAAATAGAGGAAATAATAATTAAAAGATAAAGGAAAGTTTAAAGATATTCTGCATCACAGAAAGAAGAAGGGAGAGAGGAGAACGAAGGGGAGTACACTAAATGCTGGCTACTATCGGTTGTCTAGGTACTGAACAGTAGCCTTCAAGAATCGACCAATGGAGGGGGACGCACGCACAGACAAGGGAAGAGAATTTCAGATCCTTGCTCCTGCCACCCCAAAGGACTTGGACATAGTTCGACTGGTATGCCTGATGACAGAGAGAGAGTGGGATCTAAAAGAAGAGGCTCTATTAACTAAATTGGACAAATACATTGGCATTGAACCATTAATTATTTCTGCAATTAATTTTAAATGCCTGAAATTGAAATAATCCTCCAGGGGAAGGCAAAGAAGGGTGAGATGGGATACAGATTGGCGTACATTAACATTATATGCATATCTCAAGCAAGCATTATAGGCAACAACGAGTCTCGATTTCAAAGAAGCGGAAATAGCATAGGAGTAAACTGAGCAACAATAAAAGAAGTGAGGAGTTACTAAAGCAATGGCAAGTCGTATTTTGAAGTTATTAGGAGTAAATTTAGATAAACGTCGGAGACTGTGGAGAGATCCATAAACTCTCTTGCACACCTGAACCACATGGTAATGCCAAGACATGGCCTTGTCAAAATAAAGCCCCAGATTTCTTACATGTGGTGAGTAAGGCACCATCATCCCTTCAACTAAGATGGGGGGCAGACAAGTCACACTTTTAGCGAATTTTTGAAGAAAATTAAGCTATTGCTCTCGCCTCAAAATTTGTAGAATGTGAATTTTTGAAAACTTTTTATGCAGAAATCCGTTTCAGGCTATTCTGAATCATATTCTGAAGTTTAACGCATTTTTTTATGTATGTATGTATATATGTATATATGTATATATGTATGTGTCATTCCAGACGATAACTGTCCGTAGAATTGTGCTAGAAACTTCAAACAAATTTTAAAATGTTAAGGGCACAAAACGAAAGTTCAAGTTCGTTGGCCAGCATGATCGGATTACATCTTCGGGTTGAAATTTTCAAAAATGTAGTCAAAATTTTCAAAATAGCCTGTTTTTTGCGATTTGTTGTGCGAAATAATTTTTTCAGCATACTAACATGTGGTATATTCGGAATCAGCGTAAAATTTCCTATAAGAATATGTATCAAGTTTTCAAAAATTTCAAAGTTGAAAAATCAGTCAAAAATCGAAATAATGCCGTTCGCTAGTTGTAAAAATCGGTAATATTCTTCAAAAATTCGCTCATGGGGTCATGCTGCATGACTGGACTTTTTCACCTACAACCAATCGTTGCCAGAGAGAGTATAGAGACTTTTTGGTGCTCAACGACTAGGAAACTGTGGTCGTCGAGCTGAGGCGAGCATCTGGATGCTAACACTTCCATGACGAATATTGCTTCAAGACTACCGGCTGTTGAAGTCACGTTTAACGTGACTTCACCATTGATGAGTTCGTCACACCGGCTACTTGACGCACTGTACGTCACGCATGCGCAGTCTGCATTTTTCTCCATACGGTACCGGCTGCTACGTCGCCCGAACTGTACCAAAAAGTCTCTTATAACTTCCTGATTTCCCATCCCACAAAAACCGTTCGTTGGAAAGTTGCTCAGTGAATTTATGACTCCACATTCCAATGGGCCAATGTCCCCTTCCTTAACCCTCCTGAGTCCTAGTTTACACATACAAACTAGTTTTGGGACTCTTACTGGATCAATCCACTACTCTTCTGGTTGTTTTCTCCCTAGTTCAATACCCAGTTGATTTTTCTCACAAATGGTCTACTCTAGGTGATGTAGTTACCAGGGAAGCCGATGGCATATCCATTCACTTTTTATGTGCGTGTAGCGTTGTAACTTTTGAACGGTTTAACCACAACTCTTGATAACTATTTTTAGCGAATTTTCTTAGAAAATAAAGCTATTGCAATGAATCTGTTTTGAGGCATTTTGAAATGATTCCTGGATTTTAACGGTTTTATATATATATATATATATATATATATATATATATATGTGTGTGTGTGTGTGTGTGTCATTCCAGACAATAACTCTCGATAGAATTGAGATAAAAACTTCGTTCTTTCGCTAAAAAATCAAGCATTTCAAAAGAAAGGATGAGTTCGTTGGACAACACTTTTTGAGCACATTAAATTGGTCAAATTTCAAAAAATGTACTAAAAAAATCTCTAAAAATGGCTAAAAACGGCTAAAAATCGTTCAATTGATATTTTTTGGTAGAATATTGCCCAAATAAAGTTTATTAACTATAAAATAGAACATTCAAAAATGTATGTACACAATTATGCTGAAAAATGTACTTAAAATTCATCAAAATTTGCTAAAAATCGATAAAAACTGCAAAAAAAGCTAAAAATTCAGAACCTCTATTTGAATAGCAGGTTATTATTTAGAATACGTTTTTTGCCATAAAATTAATGGTTAACGATTTTCTTGCACTCAAAAAGCTCAAATTTCAAAACAATTCAACATTATACAATACGATAATTTACGAAAATTCGCTCATACGATCATGCTGCATGAATGGAACTTTTTTCATTCGTATAACTCACCTACGAAATAATATGCACCTAGTATGATAAAGTACGCTATTGAAGTTTGATTGTTTAGGAGTTTTAATATACCTAGAAACGCTTTAAATTGTTCCACCAAGTTTTCATTTAAACATTTTTCTGACATTTGGTGATTTTTGCAAAATTCCTTCACATTTCCCTGAATTTTCCAGTTCGAGGCCACCCTGATTAACTAATGAAGATTAAACAATGGCTAAGTCCCCTTAATTTATACAGGGTGATTCCCTCGTAGATGCAAAAAAAACTTTGGGTGAAACTACATCCAAAAAGGAGTAAAATGCCGCCAACTGCATATTTTTATCTCAATCCGTTCTCGAGATATGATTTTTTAAAGGTTTTTTTCAGGAAAACCGTGTTTTTTTCCTTTTAAACTCAAATTTTTCCACTTTACTTCATTCAATTTTAACTTTTGACCACATTTTCGGAATCAGCATTAAATTTCCTATAAGAATAGTGTACTTTGATTCTTGAAAAGTACCGTCTAAAGACCATAACAACTGCTCAAACGTAAACAAATTCTATAAAATGAAATTTCTGAAAATCTTTGAAACGTTAGGTACTTCTTTTTCAAAAAAAATCCTGGAGACTGTTAAATCTCATGAAAACTTCTTCATTTAATACGCTTTCCAACGGTATGGTCAAATTTGAGATCATCTTGTTTCTTCGTTGAAAAATTCAAGTTTAAATGCAAGAAAACTTTAGGCACTTAAAAATGGGGGGTTTCATCAGAGGGTAGAAAAAAAAATGTAAAAATTTTTTAAATGTTTTTAATTGAAAGGATTGTGGCAACAATGTCCGATTACAAATTGAAATTAGGTTTCCCTACATTTTACACTGTAATGCGTTAATTTTGAACCTTAGACCTATTTACTGTTCAGGGTAACTCCTCCCTCTGATGACAAAACAACTTGAAATCGCCTAACGTTTTCTTGCATTAAAACTTAAATTTTTCAACGAAGAAACAAGATAATCTCAAAATTGACCATACCGTTGGAAAGCGTATTAAATGAAGAAGTTTTCATGAGATTTGCCAGTCTCCAGGATTTTTTTTTTGGAAGAGAAGTAACGTTTCAAAGATTTTCAGAAAATTTCATTTTGTTGAATTTGTCTACGTTTGAGCAGTTGTTATGGTTTTTAGACAGTACTTTTCAAGAATAAAAGTACACTATTCTTATAGTAAATTTGATGCTCATTCTGAAAATGTGGTCAAAAGTTAAAATTAAATAAAGTAAAGTGGATAAATTTGAGTTTAAAAGGGAAAAAACGCGGTTTTCCTCAAAAAGCTTAAAAAATCAAATCTTGAGAACGGATTAAGATAAAAATATGCAGTCGGCGGCATTTTACTCCTTTTTGGATGTAATTTCACCCAAATATTTTTTTTTGCATCTACGAGGGAATCACCCTGTATATTGACGTATTGTTCTGTCAATTGTAAGAACAGCAATAAAAATTAACTCAATCGTTTTAAACTTGCATAGAATTTACTTCTAAGTACAGCGTACTTACACTTATCGCGCAAGGGGATGTCGGATTCCTTATCCAGGTCAGATGAAATAGACATTGGACAGCCAAATTCAAAGTGAGAGTTCGCAAGGAGACATTGAATGCTGCGTGTCGTTTCCAGAAAATAAAACCAATACAGTTTAGTGGGTGGTATTAACCTGAAAGAAACCAAACACAAAAAATTAGAAGGGACAATTAGGGAAGAGGGGGGTTATTTAAATAGATACGGACAAAAAAAAAAAAAATAGATGTATATTAAAAAAATATATGCATATATACAGGGTGTCTCAACTTAAGTAGGCAAGACTTCAGGGATCGATTTTACAAGTAATTTGCAACAAAAAGTGCCTTGTAAACTTTTTCTTTTAGAGGCTTTGTTTCCGAGTTATTTCTTTTTTAAGATTTTTTTCGTGTTTTCAAACTTACATCACAAAAACAGCTCTAACTCCCCAATTTGTCGAGTTTTCTCAAATCTAAGGATACCGTTGGAAAGAGCGTTAAATTTCCTATCATTCTGATGTAAATTTTAATTTTTTTGATTAGTTCTAGTTAGTGAAAAAAATGACCAAAGTTTAACATTTGAAAAAAATGTAAAAATTGTCGATTTTTCTTCGTTTTTCTGCTCCTCAGTATGGAAGTTTTTCAACAAGCACTTTCCGGGAAAAACTTCCTCAACCGGTCAGCTTTCCAACGGTTTACCAAAAAAAATTTTTTTATGGGGAAGTTTTGGGAGAAAATAGCGTTTGAATGACAAAAAACGTGATTTTGTCGGTCAAAATCAACGTTTCATTTTTTTTTTTTTTTTTTTTTTTTTCATGATACACAGCTGTATTCGATGATAATATACCAAAAAAATAATAGTGTCTCTACTTAACTCATCTTCCACCTGCCTCATCTACCTGAGAAAAATTAGATAATCATCGGAGGGGCAGGCAGAAAAATACGATAATACGATCGGCTACCTCAGTCAATTGTGCTTCAAAATTATTCCTCGGATACTTATCGTTCATTTGAGTAGGTACCAAATAATACGGGGTGGGTTGGCAATGAAAATGCGGTTGTGTATCAGAGATCGCTCGAGTTATAAAAAATTATTAATTACTTCTTTAAAAAAATAAATAAATACATAAATCAAAGCAGGTTCTCAAAGTACTTCCATCCTTCCTGTATGCGTTGGTGGCATCTCTTCCTCGTGGATTGTGTGACGTTACGTAAGGTATGTGCATTCTGCATACAGGAAGGAAAGAGACACTTTGAAAACCTGTTTTTTTTTTTCCTTTTTTTTTTTAGAAGTAATTAATATTTTTTTATTACACGAACGATCTCTGATACACAACAGCATTTTCATTGGTAATCCACTCCGTATTATGAGGTACCCACTCAAATGAAAGATAAGTATCCGAGGAATAATTTTGAAGCACAATTGACTGAGGTAGCCGGTCGTATTATCGTATTTTTCCGCCTGCCCCTCCGATAATTATCTAATTTTGCTCAAGTAGATGAGGCAGGTGGAAGATGAGTTAGGTAGAGCCACTATTATTTTTTTGGTTTATTATCGTCGAATACAGCTGAGCATAATGAAATAAAAATAAAATACTTAAATAAAAATAAAAATAAAAATGAAACGTTGATTTTGACCGACAAAATCACGTTTTTTGTCATCCAAACGCTATTTTGTCCCAAAACTTCCCCATAAAAAATTTTTTTTTTAGTAAACTGTTGGGAAGCTGACAAATCAAGAAAGTTTTTCCCAAAGAGTGCTTGCTGAAAAACTTGCACACTGAGGAGCAGAAAAACGAAGAAAAATCGACAGTTATTACATTTTTTTCAAATGTTAAACATTGGTCATTTTCTTCACTAACTAGAACTAATCAAAAAAATTAAAATTTACATTAGAATCATAGGAAATTAAACGTTCTTTCCAACGGTATCCTTAGATTTGAGAAAACTCGACAAATTGGGGAGTTAGAGCTGTTTTTGTGATGTAAGTTTGAAAACACGAAAAAAATCTTTAAAAAGGTATAACTCGGAAACGAAGCCTCTAAAAGAAATAGTTTACAAGGCACTTTTTGTTGCAAATTACTTGTAGAATCGATACCTGAAGTCTTGCCTACTTAAGTTGAGACACCCTGTATATATCCATCATGACATGGATGCTGGAGTTCCAATAACCAAAATTACAAGGTACAGGAAAAATACATAGAAATTAACACGAATTTCAATAAAGATGGTCACTTGACATGAGAAAGCAAAATCGAACTAAATATCAAATGCGACAAAACCTGCTTCCTGAAGTAACTAAGACCGGAGGTGAACAGATCTAAATCTTCGGACAATGAAGCTAAATAATTCATACGTCTCTAAATTCTAGTTATAGGGCTATTTAATAAATAATTAGTGTGGGTGTGAGGAATAGAAAAAAAATGAAATGGTGGCGCATGTTGTAGTTGGGGACATTTAAATTAAATAAGTGTAAGAGTGAGGGACAGTCGATTCCACCATTGAACAGCTTGACAACGAA
This sequence comes from Adelphocoris suturalis, assembly GCA_030762985.1. NCBI lineage: Eukaryota > Metazoa > Arthropoda > Insecta > Hemiptera > Miridae > Adelphocoris > Adelphocoris suturalis. The sequence continues at coordinate 84,846 of JAUMHS010000013.1, forward strand.
TGCTGCATCCATCCACCTAAGTCTTGTCTCTAACGGAGTCAGACCACTTATGCCCATCATCATATCAAGTAACTAGTCACCACTGATCAGAACTCCCACTCTAAATGCTAAAAATCTTAGAAATTTATTCTGGATCTTCTCCAATCTAACTCCAGCTATATTATAAAAAGGAGACCAAACTATAGCGCAATATTCAATCGTAGATCGGACAAGTGTGGTGTATAGAAGAGTCAGGGCCATGGTGATGGTAAAATCTGATGTCGTTCTCTTCAAGAAGCCCAACATCCTCATTGCCTTATTGCATATGAAATTAATATGATTCGAAAAGCTCAGCTGAACATCAAATAGTAAACCCAGGTCCTGCACCACTATCTGACGATCAAGAACGTGTCCATCGATATGATATAAGAACTGTAAAGGTTCACGCCGGGAGGATGTCAATGTCTGACAAAATAGGTAGGGGGCATAGGGTGATATATGGGCCCCTACACACCCATTGGGCACCATTTGCCATTTACCTCCATTGGGGAGTGACCTACAAACATGATTTATTTATGTTACTACATTTATGCACATCTTGGAGAGTTCCTAGTAGATTTGTAAAACAAAACATTTATCTAGTACTGTATTACTCTGATGCAATGAGTTACGGTGACGCATCCTTTCAGTTATGACGCATGATCCGTTAACGGATCACAACCAAAAGGAAAAAAAAAAAAATGTAATCGACTAGAATAACCTCCTCTTATGGACTCAACTCTTATAAACTCCTCTTATGGACAACTAGATCCGTTACGGACTTGACGTGTCTTTAAGGAGCGGTAAAGTTTCTCGTTACCGCACGACATATTAGAGAGTTCCTAATAGATCCGTAAAACGCAATACGTCGTGCGGTATTGACAATCCGGCGCCGTATAGCCGGTTTCACATGGAGCGGTATGTCCGGAAGACGGAAAGCTATCTGATTGGCAGTTGGGACAACAGTTGAGGATGGTGGCTGCCATGCTGCCGGAATGGGCGGTCTGCGGACGGCGGTAGCAATTTTTATACAGTTGCCGCGTTCCGTCGAGCGGAGCGCAAGCTCATTGGACAGGAATGTTGATAACCGCAAGTAGAGGTTTCAGATCAGAGAGGGTTTCAGTAGGAAGGTTATGATTCCGTTTAGCGAGGTGCCGCTTCATGTGAACACCCTGCCGCATTCCGCCGCCCCCTCCACTGGGTTTTCCGGCCTTCCGTCTTTCCAGTTGTTATGCTCGTACCGCTCCATGTGAAACCGGCTTAACTCTGACACACGATGACGCATCCTTCCGTACAGATACGTTAACGGATCGCAATCCGAAAAAAACGTAATTGTCTTAAATAACCTCCTTCCATAGATTTAGCGTTACAACTAGATCCGTAAAGGACTTGACGTGACTTCAAGGTGCGGTAAAGTTTCTCGTTACCGCACAACGTATTATTTTTGTTTTATGGATCCACTACGAACTCTCTCCAGCCTACGACCTCTTTTCCTTGATCTTTTCTCCTTAGTTTCTAGACTAGCTCCCATACAGAAAAGAAGAGATTGAGTAACCTTTCTGTTATATCCCCGCATATTTCCGTTAATTCTCTACTGTTCATTCATTCTGACCTACCTACATGTCCAACCAATCTATATTTTTACTAAGGGATTGACTACTTTTTGTTAAAATTTAGTTTTGAGATGCGAGCTTGCGAGCATCCAGACCACCAAACTATACACACCGTTCTGATCTATTTTACCACAGTGGACGTAAAAATGATTGGGGATCATCAATCCGATCAATACCCATTCTATCGAAAATAGTTTGTAAATGCGGACACATAACAGAAAAGACCCGCGTTAAACTTCAACTTAGCTTCAAGTAGTACATTTTCTACACGTTACACACAACTTACCTCGAGGATAAACCGCTAAATTAGGTATATACAATCCATACATGGGGACTTCCCTGTATCCTGTAATGCATGCAGATAACCCCGTCTGTGGAAAATAGGGGTACCACAACAAAGATTTCCCCACAAAACAGCCTTAGCAATGGTATTTTGGTTTATTATTTTCAATAATAAGCCTATGTGATCGTATAGCAAAAAATTTTTATAACCCCCCCTCAAACTTTGTCATTTTACGTTTCAAAGTGCGTAGAATCCAAATTTGCAATGTCCGTCCGGGCCATAAAAGGCCTTAGAATTGACTTAAAAAATCCGTTCTTTCGCACATAGACTCCACTTGGGGTCTAGTTGGTCCAAACTTCTCGCCAGCTCGATCGCGCACCCATGGGTGCTATGAGCCAAAAATAGGTGAAAAAGTGTATTTTTCGAGGCTATAGAAGTATAGGTTGGGGCAACTCGAAATAGGACACGCCGAGGAGTCTGGACGGGCCTTATGACGTACGCAAGCCAACTAAAACTACGATTTCGTTCTTTTTCGAATGTCCATGGGCAAAAAGTAGATACTTTAACACAACACAACTTACATCCTAGGGTAGTTGAGGGTGAGAAAGAGATCAGTTTTGTACATGGGGGTTGCTTAGTGGTACAATTTCCATCTGGTAATTTGTATGTCTTGTAATTTTCTCTATATATGTCTTTTTATTTATATCAATGGTTAGGGGGACCCATCCTCTTGTTTCTACTGTACACTGGTTGCTGCTGTACCAGCATAACTTTGGCAGCTGCCTCGAGTTGCGTCTTATATTCGGCAGCCATCCTGTGCACTAAAACCTCCACTTAACGATTACCCCAAGGAATTATAAAAGAAGGTTCGCTAAATTAACACAAAATACCAATTCGAATGCTACATAATTTCAGCAACCACCATCTGAATTTTCTCAGAAACAAGAGGATGGGTCCACCTAACTATTGATTAGTATATTTAGCAATAAAGTGGTAATTAGACCGTATTAACCTAGTGATTAGGAATGGGCGATTTTGGAAATAACAGTTAATTTCTTTCAGTTGAAACCTATGACATACAAGAGTGGATCCAAGAACTTTCGGTAATTACCAAATCAACGAATAGATACATCAAATACTTAACTAACATGTACCTATACAAACAGATAAGTACTCACAGGTGTGGTTGTTGGATGTAACTTAAAATACCACCTATGACAGTGGAGGAATATCTTAGGACAACACAGTTGTTACTAGAAATATCTGCGAGGTAAACTACTCTAACAAGGGTAATAATTTGGTGTAATATAGAAATCACAGTTAAAATTATTTGAAATTAAAAATGAGAAACAACAGGAACAGGAAACATGGTGGTGGTGGTTCTCTACTTCGATGTCCTCGTTTTATGACGGACACTGGTATACAAGAAACATGAAGCCATCAAAGTTGAGTTATCTCTTCTTTATGTTGTCCAGGATTTTCCGTGTAAGACATGGATGTGTAGCATAAAAGTAAATTTTATTTGGGTTGCTTGAAGAATTTCTTTCTTCTCTAGAAAACTTGATGACTTTCATGCAGTCATTGGAATATGACTTGTAAATAATTTCAACTTTGCTTCGAATGAAATTTGCCTCGCTAGTTATTATTAGGATTAGGAAGTAGGTATTCTGCAGTATTCTGTTATTATGAACATATTTCACATTATGATGGTCGTTCGTTTCAATTTTAGGTAGGTATCTAAAGCTTTATTATGTTAGACAGTACCTACCTACTTACGTTTAGTGTTTACCTATATATTTTCATCATAAGAGAATGTGGTTGGTGTGGGAATTCTCTGTATTTGCAAAGTTGAAACTCTGTAAGTTCAGAGTTTAAGATCAAAAAACTGGTGGGTGAGGCCGCTACGAAGGCGAGCTTTGAAATGAGGTTTTATAACAGTGTTGAAGGTTACCCTCCACCATTCGATTGTAGGCTCCGCCCCTTCGAGAAAACTGGCTTCATGAGCTCCCACAGTTTACCATACACATGCCCTCGCTATCCCATTATAATAAGCTCTTTGCCACCCAATTAACAAACTCAACTAAACAATTAACTATTAACTACAAACTCGAATAAACTAATTAACTAAACAATTGCTTGTGAATTGTTTTCAGAGAATGGAATAACCTATGCGAAAACTGCGAACCTAGCAGCAACAAAATAAACTAAGCAGTTCCTGACTCCGGTTCTCATTATTATCATTGGAAATCGTATTATCTGTAGTAGGTAGGTACCTATAACAATTTTAATATTACATAATAATATATTAAGTGTATAATATATTAATATTAAAAAAATATTACAATCGTAATATAACAATTTTTGAGACTTCGCCTTTCTCCATTCATTTTTGTTCATTTTTTTCTGTGATTGGGAAAGAGTCTACTTGTCTGAAGCATTTTAAATGTTGAAAATACAGTGATATATGCCCAAATTAGAAATGGTTTTTGGTTAGATGATCTAATGGAGCCTAACTTCCCATAATTAGGTAGAGAGGTACTTACCTAACTACATTCAATTGTACACAAAAGTTTTGAAGTGTTTACCTTGATTTGAATGAGGATTGATGGAATCAGAGACGGATTAAAGGGGGGGATTACTAATCTCTCGGCCAATTTACTAATCTGTGTTTTTGTATTTCGGTAGCCCTATAAACTGTGTTGGTGTCCACAGCGGATCAATCGGCACTTTAAATTGGCACTTGTGGGAAGAATCATCAATGCTGATGTTATGTCCGCAAACTGCTGTCATCCGTTGTCGCCATTTTTTGAGTAAAAGAACAGTAGAAAACAAACTTCAGGTGAAATGCGAATAAAGTTTGTTATTTTTAGTGTTTGAGTTTAGCTCTTTCATGAAACTAGCATTGAAGACATCTTTCTTCTTTAAAACACATAAGGCAGCAGGTAAGGAATACAATTTTTATTAATATGATCGGTGTTTTGCCTTTCATTGCCCATGGTATGGGTGGTTTGGGTGGATGAGCATTTTTGTAAGCTGTAAATCATAGTGGTTTATTGTCCATATTCTCGTGACGTCACGCCCGGATTAGGTTAGCATTTCAGCCAAAGTCGGCCATGTCTGCGCTTCGTCAATGAATCGCAACACAACCAACCTATTTTTCACAAGAAGTTTGCCGTCGCACGTCAACCTAATTCGTCGTTATAAAGTCATTTTTCAACAGTTTTGTTTAGCAAAACAAAGTAGCAATACAAAGTTTCAATACAATAGTTACAATAATCGTGCCTGCAAGCGTGATTATAGCTAACGATACCAATCTAACAGTGAACGAGTTTTTATTTGGACTAGGAGCCTACTAACTATTGAGGTTAATAAGTGTCCAAAAACTAAAGAACTTCATTCGTTTAGGCTTTGAAAATAATTATTAACCTGAAAAATAGCAAAGAAAAAATTATTGAAAATTTCTCAGGTGTCTGTACTGCAGTGTAGGTACATGGCCATTGCTCAGGTAGCTTCATCAGCGTTTTACAATAAGTTCATAGTACCTACTATGCTTAACTAAGGAAGCTTTACTTGTTATATTGAATGAATAAGAGGAGACATTTGATGGTTTACCAAAGTAAACAAGACAGGTTATTGCTACACCAAGAAATGAAACTACTTAGGTAGGTAGGTAGGTATCTACATCATAAAAGCTTCGCTGTTGGTTAAAATGGCCTTAACAAAGTAGGTAGGTTGTTGCTTTGCAGACGAATACAACTGCTAATTTGTAAGTACATCAAATATTGAATCAGGAAATATGCAACATGAAATAAAAACCAGCTGTAAGGTAAACACCTTGAAATGCATTCTTCTGAAAGTAAGATTTCATAAAGACGGCATTGGCAGAGCAGCTATTACACGAGTTTTGCAGTTACACAAATTTTAGGGGCAAAAAAGTTAATTAGGTACCTACGCGAACAAGTAATAATACACGAAGAGTACGTAGGTCCCTCTAGGTACTTATTTTTCCACATGTGATACTCACTATTCCCGTCTAGCAGAGCTCTCATGGCACATCATTTCACATGACCACTTTCACAGTACTCTAAAGATTTTTAGTTTCTTAATTGATTCAAAGAACAGTTCTGAAAACTAGATAGGTAATCCGGATCTTTGCGGCTGATGTCTCGAACATCTAACACTTGTATGTGTGACAGTTTTGGCGAGCTCCAAGAGAACGCGCTGTGCGTCCATAGCTTTGGTGCCAGGCGTCCATCCTCACGTTGTTGAATTGCTGTGGTTGGCGATAGATGAGGATTCAAGAACCGGAAAATCATCTTCTCCGAACAAAGCACATATGCTATCAGTATGATTTGGGTCATTCTCATTTCATTTGCTGCTTTCATGTCCCTGACAACGAATTCTCACAATTCTTGACCAAAACTAACGATTTTGGGGGAAAAAGGGTAGTATAAGTTGGGAGATCAACTAAGCAATATTTTGACTGCCCAAAATTACCCTTTAACCAATACACAGTGATGACGAATGAAACCTGAAAGCCTGGTAACTCATGAGTATTACCGTCCCCTCCTACTTAACATGTTAGTAGAAGTTAAGTAGTTAGGAAACAATGACAATCTAGAACTGGCCAGGGTTACTAGCTGCAGTAGGGTTGGTTCCTCTTTATTTAGAGTAAGGTTTTGAATTTTTAAGATTTTTCCCAACCCGTGAAAAATTAGTTTTTCAGTCAGTCCCCCATATCTCATCTCAATGGGACCTCAGGAGTGTTATCGTTTTTGCGATCAAGAAAGCCGATGGAAAATGGCGGGAAACAGTCAGATGTGAAGGTTATATTGTCCAGTTGAAGATGTGAGACTGCAGTGGAGTGCTTGGAGTTGCAGCAGTTTTTACAGCGAAAGAAGCCTAAAAACATGGGGAGTATTTTTATTTTCAATCATGAGTGTTACACTAATTACGAGTGTTTTTAGTGCTTAAACAAAATAATTCGATATCAAGAACTATAATGCTTGGTGACAGGTTTCAAACAGAAGCCATCCCCGAGTTTTGCCACTTCATCATCCTGTGTGACGCCATTTTTACTGGAAATGAGTGTTACCACTCAGGAGTGTGACCAAGGATGGGTAAAAAATATATAAAATACAACATCAATGAAAAACTCACTGTTCATCTATAGAACACAAATCTGCAATGTACAATGAGTAGTATTTGCCGATCTAACCTCATTTTCGAGCACTTTCATATTTCACGTCTTTGAGGTTCTCAAACGACCCAAAGCGGCAAATGAAATGAGAATGACCCATTTGTTTCTCTTATGGTACTGTCACACCCCTCTCTATGAGTGTGGATTTAGGTCTCATTGCACCTCTGAGAGTAATCTAAGTCCATTTCATATGTCAACTCACTAACACACATTTCATATGGATCTCGACGGCACCTGGTAAAACGTGATATAATTTGCATAATATTTATTACCTTCCATATTACAAATATTAAAAACATGTTATGCAGTTGTCCAGCCGTCAAATGGCGCCATTTCGCATAGTTTACTCGTCACCATCAAATAAAATAAAATCAAATCAAATCAAATCTTTATTCACGGAATAATCCATTTTTGTCACAATTGTATAGATAAATAAAAAAAGTCCAGTCATGCAGCATGACCCCATGAGCGAATTTTTGAAGAATATTACCGATTTTTACAGCCAGCGAATCCTGTAAATCATGTATGTATCATCAAATGTCGGCGTTCAAGGAACCAACAGAAGTTAGAACAATTAAAGAAGTTATACAAAGTTATAAAAGTTATAATACAAATTTCAAACAGGTTGCAAGATGATTGATTATTCATGAAAAACATATAACCTATTAATCAGTACAAACGATTTCAGATCAAAGAAATATATCATTTCAGGATAATAGATTTTATGATCGTGATGTATGAAATAATTCAATTTCCATGTAATTATTAGATTGCATCATGGCCCTATTGAGGGGGCTGTATTTTTGGTAATTAGTTGATAGGAATGCATGTGCAAATGTATGGGTGATATTCTCGAGACTTGGACACTAGCGCATCCTTACATCGAGGCAAGCGAAATCGAAGTTATTCCACCTTGTTGTCATGGTGACGAGTAAACATATGCAAAAATGCCCCATTTGTAGTCACAGCTGGACAACAGCATAACATAGTCTCACCTAGTTCCGAGTCAATATTTTCATTATTTGTAATATGCAAGGTGATAAATTGTACGAAAATCACATCAAGTTATTATCAGGTGTTGACCTCAAACGCTACGAATGCTAGATTTAATCTGTAGGGTAGAGATCCATATGAAATGTGTGTTGGGGAGTTGACATACAAGGGTTCTAGATCTAGATGATCCAGACATCAGCCGCAAAAATGATGTGGATTACCTACCTATCTAGTTTTAGAACTGTTCTTTGAATCAATTGAAACTAAAAATCTTTAGAGTACTGTGAAAGTGGTCTTGTGAAAGGATGTGTTATGTGAGCTCTGTTAGGCGGGAATAGTAAGTTGTATCACATGTGGAAAGGTAAGTACCTAGAGGTAAGGTATACCTACATACTTTCCGTATATTATTACTTGTTCATGTAGGTACTTCATTGATCAAAACGAAAGTAGGTACCTAATTACCTTTTTTGTCCATAAAATTTACGTAACTGCAAAATTCGCGCAATAACTGCACTGCCAATGCCGTCTTTATGAAATAGAATGCATTTCTAGGTTTTTTCCTTGCAGCTGGTTTTTAATTCATGTTGCATATTCCCTGATTCGATATTTGACAAACTTGCTAATCAGCGGTTGTATTCGTCGGCAAAGCAACGACCCACCTACTTTGTTCAGGCACTTTAAACCAACAGCAAATCTGGTAGGACGTACGTAACTACCTAAGTATGTAGTTTCGTTTCTTGGTGTAGCAACAACCTGCCTTGTTTATTTTGACAAACTATCAAATCTCTCCTTTTATTCATTCAATATAACAAGTAAAGCTTCCTCAGTTAAGCATAGTTCTACGAACTTATAATAAAACGTTGATGAAGCTACCTGAGCAATGGCTAGGTACCTACACAGCAGTACAGACACCTGAGGAATTTTCAATCATCTTTTCTTTACTATTTTTCAGGTTAATTATTCTCAAAGCCTAAACGAATGAAGTTCTTTAGTTTTCTGACACTGATTAACTACTATAGTTAGTAGGCTCCTAGTCCAAATAAAAACTCGTTCACGTTAGATTGGTATTGTTGACAGCAATCTACAATCAATTATTGCGCTGGCAGGCATGATTATTATAACATTTAGTCGAATTGAAACTTTGTATTGCTACAATATTATAGGTACTTTTTCAAAACAAAACTGTTGAAAAATGGCCTTATAACCACGAATTATGTTGCCGTGAGACGGCAAACTTCTTGTGAGAAATAGGTAGGTTGAGTTGCGATTCATTGACGTAGGGTGGTATCATGGCCGACTTTGGCTGAAACGCGAACCTACTCCAGGCGTGACGTCACGAGAATATGGGCCATATTTATGCCTGGTTTGGTGAATAGGTACATAAAAATTCAAACGCTCTAAAAGTGGGGGAGAATGAACGCGACCACTCACCAACCCGTACAGGAAAATTTGGTCAAAGTGACCAACAAGGTGAAATAACTTCGACTTCGCCTCACCTGGATGTAAGAATGCGCTAGTGTCGAAGTCTCGAGAATATCACCGTTTTGGGAATAGGATTTAGGTTCGCCCAGCACCATGAACTACATGGAACTTCACTCCATCCAAGATCCATGACGAAGTTATGACAATTATCTCTTATCACCTTCGTCTCTCACTTTTCTGTTGTCCAACCTGCCTCCTCCAAACCCTCACCCCCGTGCACATTGGCAGCGCTTTCCGTTTCCCCTTTCCTTATACGTGTGAAAAAATAAGGTGTCGAATTTTATTTGCATGCTAACTTTTTTTCCCGATTCCGGAAAACAAGAATTTTCCTCGGGGAAAAATCACGTTTTCGTGACTAAAATCCGAGTTGCACCGGCGGTTTTTCCTTTCAGAAGACAAGTTTTCAAGTGCAGTGATTTTCGCGTTGGGGAGACTTTTTTCGCGAAAAACAACGCCCGTGTTGCAGCCCGAAGCCATAAAAATTGGGTTTAAGTGCCTGCAGGGACGTTGTGTGACGTTTACGACGGTTTCCGACGTCAAAAACGATAGAAAACCGTATTTTTTCGCATCCTGTTAGACGATTTTCGCTTGCTAGTCGATTTCCCGAACTTTCCGGTTAAAATTTCGTCCGTTTTTGGGTTAGGCCTCGTCGTCTCCTTTATCACGTTTTCTCCTTACAACCGTTTTCGTGTCTTCTGCTTTGATCGAATTAACTTTTCAGTTCCGTAAGTGTTATTTATTCTGTCTTCTTTTCAACAGAATCCGTAGGGTGTTTTTTTGTGGTTTTTCGATCGATTTTCGTCCCTTACAGATCTACTTCGGAAGAGATTCGCAATCTCCGAAAAAATCCCTCTACCCGGTCCTTTTCGTCAGGTTTCCCGGTGTATGGATCCGAAACTGGGCTGGTACCCACCAGAACAAGAAGGTAATATTAATTAATAATAATTTATCCTAATCATTTACATAATTTCAATACTTGCAAGTATTCTTGAAGAACACTACGTACCTACCAGTTACGAACATCCAATGGTCGGTTTCAACTTCGAACCACGTTCTTGTTTGGCATTTTGACAATTTTGTGATCATCTTTTTTAGAATGTAGGCAATTTTAAATTGGGTCTATACAGTCTGAAAACAGTATCGAGATTTTTCAAATTTCCAAGGTTCTGAATCAACAGAAATCGTCCGTTTCTAGTTATTGTATAAGTCTGTACACGATTTTGAGGTTCTACCAACCAACTTTCAAGGGTTTTTATCAACCGAGTGCACCTAAAATTCTCTATAATTTCTCCAAGTTGAGCAAATTACCGCTATAATAAACCACCGGTTGCAATCATGCGATTCTTTCCTAATATCTTATGATACCTGATGTGGGATATGATTTATTATGATATCAGTTAAGGCAATATTGTGCCGTATTTCATTCGGTATAAATTTGTCTATATTTATATGTACTGGAGTGTAGGTGCATAGCTACTTCGCTTCCTTAAGTTCGTATTGCTATAACTGAGGAAGCTTTACTTGTCGTATTGAATGAATAAAAGGATAGATTTGATGGTTTGTCCAAGTAAACAAGGCAGGTTGTTGCTACACCTAGAAACGAAACTACATAAGTAGGTACGTACATCCTACCAAATTCACAGTTGGTTAAAAGTGCCTTATCAAAGTAGAGTAGGTTGGTTCTTTGCCGAAGAATACACTTGCTGATTAGCAAGTTTATCGAATCAGGAAAGGTGCAACATGAATTAAAAACCAGCTATAAGGAAAAAAACCTTGAAATTCATTCTTCTGAAAGTTATATTTTATAAAGACGGCAATGGCAGTGCAGTTATCACGCGAGTTTTGCAGTTACTTTAGGGATGAAAAAGTTGATTAGGTACATACTTTCGTTTTCATCTATGAAGGACATGAACTAGTAATAATATCGCACCCCGGCAAGAAAAGTGGCCCTTTTAAAAAACCTTACTTTTCAAGAAAGCCAAAAAACCGAAATCAGTAACACAATGATGATGATTACGTCCAAACGCTGCTACTTGGGACTGCCATTTTGACTGATTGTACGGAAGAAGCAATTCAAATAAAAGATATCTTAATAATTGTTTTGTTAATGTCATCAGGAATTGATTATTCGGCCAAAAAAAGGCGAATTTCGTCGATGCGTCACTTTTCTTGCCAGAATAGTTCAAAAGGTGCTAGTAAATTGAATTGTAACTAGCTATGCAAAACGACACTTCCATTTTTTTAAATTGAAAAAAAGCGTGTGAAACAACAAAAAGCTTGTTGTAACAGCAACATTTTAATAGAACAGAAGAAACAGTGAACCTTAATCACAGCACTTGAAAAGTTAGGCACTTTTGGGTGGCACTTGATTAGGTACCTACTTAGTCTTGAAATTTCCCAGATAAATGTCATTATTCTCAAACTAAATTAATTATTTAAAGAACTATAGAACGCAACACAAAACTAACTCATACATCCATTTAAAAAACTACTTCAGTCTGCAAAGAAGTACACGCATTTAAGAAAACATTATTCATAAAACCAAGGAACATTTAATAAAGAAAAGTTTTTTCTGAAGAGATTACAATGGTTTATTAAAGTATAATAAACCAAAAGAGGTAGTTAGGACCTAAGGCTATTGGTAATACCTAAAGCACCAACAACTGACACTGTAGAAACTAATTAAAAAGAGTTTGGCACGAAGTAGTGTTGTGCCATTAGAGCTAAGACTAGGAAATTTAGAATCACATTTAAGTCATTCGCAGTCAGTTAAATAAGGAGCGATAGTAGGATTCGTGATATTGAGGAATCGAGTTGTCAGCAATCAATTTAATATCTGATTTCTTACCATCTGCTAGTGGTATCTTGCTTGAGTAAGCAGGGGAAAGACTGAGCTCGCAAGGATGGGTTGAAGAAGCACGCCTTGAAGAGGCTCGAGAATTTTTGACAACCACTTCCGAAAATTCATCTTTGAAACCAGATTTTTAAAAGAAACAGAACCTCTTGAGTCGAGTTTTGAGCCTGTATAACCCTCACGTCTGTGGTTTTAATTGACTTTCCATCAACGGTTTCACTATAATTAGTTCCAGTTTGCTGCGCCGAACCCTTGAGATCATAAAACTGGAGAATAATTTTCTCGAAGTGTCACTTTTCTTGCTGGGAATTGGCCCAAAACAGGTGCGAGGAAAACTGACACTAGCGACTTCCCACGGCCAGTGTTGTTACTACAGCCTAAACAACTTTTTCCTTTGGTAGATATCAGTCTGGAGCACGCAATGAAAGTGCTAACCCAAAACCGGATTTTTTGAGAACTGTCACTTTTCTTGCCGGGGTGCGTTATACGGAAAGTAGATACGTAGGCATACCTTCCCTCTATGTAGGTATATGTGTTTTACATGACTACTTTCACAGGACTCTAGATTTTTAGTTTCTTGAATGATTCAAAGAACAGTTCTGAAAACTGGATAATCCACAACATCTTTGCGGCTTATGTCAGGAACTTCCAACACTTGATAGTTTGTTAACTCCCCAACACAAATTTTATTGGGATCTCGACTGCACAAACTAATCTTGTGTTCATACCTTACCAGCAGTAATCACGTAATATAATTTGCATAAATTATCTGGCATAACAAAAACCACTAAACTAGGAACTAGATAAATACTTAACTGATCCCTAAAATAACAAGGGTGACGAGTGTAACGGTAAATTGTGACGAGACGTTCACGAGTAATCAATTTGAGACACGGGACTCTAGACCCTGACCAACTAATCTAAATTCTTACTTAGGGATTGACTACTTGATGTTATGTAATTTTGAGATGCGAGCGTAGCGAGCATACAGATCAGTAATCTAGGCAGAAGTCTCGTGTTTCAACTTGATTGTTCACGAACGTCTCGTTAAATTGGGTGTATACAGTCTGAAAACAATATCGAGATTCTTCAAAAAGAATTGATTTAGGATATTTTTTATCTTTGAGATGCGAGCATCCAGACCACCAAACTATAAAAATCAGTCTTATCTATTACGTCGGCCTGTTTTATTATACCGAGGCTGGTGGTGGTGGGGGGTATGATGGTGCTCCTGAACGCCAAGTTAAATTGGGTCTATACAGTCTGAATACAATATCGAGATTTTTCAAATTTCCAAGGCAAACAACAGTAATCGGCCGTTTCTAGTTATTGTATAAGTCCGTACACAATTTTGAGGTTTTACCTACCAACTTCAAGGTTTTTTTCTTAAATGCGTCTTATTTTTGTCCCTTTAAAATTGCTAACCAAAATATTGTTCCTCAATACTATTTACCCAAATGAAATAGTTTTGGCTCTAGCCTGGTTTGTAAAATCTCCTGTTTTTGACTTTACTCTTTGAGAGCAAAGCTTTTAACCTACCTGACGATGGTCACAGAATGGTGACCGAAACGTCTTTACAATGATTACAAGTTTTTGTAATTATTATTATTATTATTATTTTTTTTTTTTTTTTTTTTTTTTTTTAAAAATAAATATTGTATATATTTAGGCTATTTGAATTAAGGGGGAACTGTTCATGTAGCTGGGAGTGGGGTTTTCCAGGGTTTTTCTTTACTTTTTTTTTCTTTGATTAACGTCAAATGTGATTTTGTAATCCCTAATTCATTCAACTTCCATGAGTTTTTTTTCAACCGAGTGCACCTAAAATTCTCTATATTTTCTATAAGTTGAGCAAATTACCGATATAATCCACCAGTTGCAACCAGCTCGATTCTTTCCTAATATCCTATGATACCTGATGTGGTATGATCTCAGATGAGGCAATATTGCGCCGTATTTCATTTGGTATTCTTTTGAATAGCATTTAGCAATGCCCTTCATTTTAAAAACACGGTAGTTCATGACTAGTACGTAGCTAAATTTTACTCAGGTAAATAAAAAGTTCACAGATTAAATATTTATTCCCTATTATACAGGCAAATTATCCATTCTTCGTCAAATGTATCGTAATATTCAGTGCATTGGAATTCTGTAGGAACTGTTTTCCTGAATATAATAATTTTTCACGAATACATACCTACCCATATCCAAACCAAGAGAAACTATTTCTGTCTTCCAAAATAGATAGTTGGGTTGTGAGGGGGAGAATTGGTCGGCTTCTCTCTGATTAAAAGTTTATATCTAGCTAGCTTAGTACTTTCGCCAATGTTGGCCTCATTTGAGCTTTTAAATTTTTTAGTTAATTACCATTGAGTTGGAAATTAAGGTTGGTCCTTCTTCATCATATTATAGTGGGTAACCAGTTGTATTTGGTTCCCTTGCTATGGTCAATTTTGTTGTTGAATTGAGAAAAATGCAAATTTGTTGGTGGAGCACATTGTCTTCCAGGGAGAACTACTTTTAAAATTGATAGTAGTAGTATAATATGATATAGTAGTAGTATTATGATCACTATAATATGATGAAGGAGGACCAACCCTAATTTCAAACTCAGTGATAATGCTAATAATAACCTAACAAATATATCCAAAAGCTCTGATAAAGCCTACATTTGCGAAAGTACTAAGCTAGCTAGATATAGACAAAAATAAACATTTCATCAGAGAAGCCTACCGATTCTCCCCCTCACAATCCAACTACCTAGGGTGGTGGGGCCAGTGTTTGACACCTTAAGAGAAATTTTGGCTTTGAACAAGCAATTTGTTTGTTCAAACTTAATAATTCATCTATTACTACATCAGGATGTCTTCAAACTGCTCAGTATTGGCAAAATTACTAATACAGTCCATAAAACATCATAAATTTGGTTTTTCGAAATCAATTTTTTAACCCAGTATTTGACACCCAAATTTTTGGTTGCACGTGTCATTGACACCCTATGATTGACACAGCAGTTCTTCTGCAATGAATGATACTGTGTATCAACAAAACCTTTTAGTTCAAAATTTTATAAATAAGTTGAGCATTTGAACTTAGTTTCTTTAATCTAAAAATAAAATTAATATATTTTTTCAATACCATAGGTACAATACGCTTCTAATGATAAATTAGCAGCTTGTGAGTTGCTATGCATTTATATAAATATAAAGAACAAATGACAAGAACGAATAGAGATCCATGTTGTCAATCACTGAGGGGAGCATCAGTTTGGGGACAAGTAATTGACATTTTCATTTTCACATGTTATCTTTGATTATTTCCAAAAAATAATAGTATGAATGCAATCTTCACTATTAACTGATTGAGACAAACCATAGGTACAATCGAATTTGAAAATTTCGAGGACATGGTGAAGCAATATAAAATACTCACCTCGTTAGCAAACTCACAAGAAACAGCACCAAAGAAATGACAACACGAGGTTCTGTTGGATAACCTTCTTCAGATTTCACAAAAATCCGCCTTTATACTTCACTGAGAAGGCGTTTTGTCTCAAAATTCAAAAGGATCAATCCCGTAAAACACTTTTATGCCTTATTATTTAAAATTTTGGTGATATGTAAATCACTGGGTCCTTGTCAATCACTGGTCCCTCCACCCTACATAAGGAACTTGGCACACCACCAAAGGAGTCTGCCAGAATATTACAAAAAGTCTACAATGTTTAAATAATTGTAATTATATTGTATACGCAATTAATCGGGTATGTTGGGCGCTTCGACCCTGTTTGACCTTAGGAGAGTCTGGGGGATTTTTGTCCGATGAAAACTAAAGAACTTCCATTTCCCCAGCAACAGCTTGGTTGTACGTGAAAATCTTAAGAAAAAATTTGTGACACAACGCCGTCTCCCAACCGCGTCTCCCACAAAACGTGACACTTTTCGCCAGTAAGCTCAAGGCTAAAGCATGTTCCATGCTATCAATTTTGAAAGTTTTTAATTATAAAAATGTTTGACCTATCGCAGTAGCTTCATTTTTCACCAAATTCGCTAAAATTACTTTTACATCCATGACTCGAAAAATTATGTTGCTTATAGAAACGAATTGTGTAACTTATAAACAATACGTCAAAAATGAAAAACCTGAGTTTTAATTTTGGCAAGAAATACTGTTATTTCAGAGGTCCAGGCAGTCTGTGATAATGAAACATTTCAGGTGCCATGAGGGTCACGTGTCAGTGTCCTCACTCGTTTACTTACTCAACTTCGTCAGGCATCTATGTACAAGGACGGTTCTAAAAAGTTTGAAGGTCGGCCAGGTCAGTTTTTGAGATAATCATAACATATTTTTATTAAGGTGGTTACAACGAGATGTGATGGAAGAGGGTGATTCCTCCTTCAAAGGTGAGAGGCGATTAGGGAACTTGTGACTCCGTGGAGCCGAAATATAGGGATGCTCCACCGAATAGTCTCGATAGTTTCGATTCGGCCTCCTAACACATCGATGCATTCAGATGCAGTGATAGGAGTCGTTTCAGAGCGCTCTGGAGACCTTCCTCAAAAGCATTTCCTACTGAGTTGTGAAGTACTTTGATTGTTTCCTGAATCGATAGTTGTGGCGTAGTCCATTACACAAGACACTACATACACGAACCTCATGTGTAACCAGCAAATAAGGCCGTCAGGCCGGTATTGTAATTCATCATCATTATGATGTATATCGTTGTACATAAATCATGTTAAATAAACAATTCTTGATTCTTGCGTAGTCCATTGGTTAGGAAAACGGTCTCGTGTGCTGAAGGTTGTGGGTTCGAGACCACATGAATGGCCTTTTTTTTTTTGCTCGCACAACTCCCGAAATATACTTCTGAAACATCATTCTGACCTACATGTCCAACTAATCTGAATTTTCACTAAGGGATTGACTAGTTGATGTTTTGTATTTTTGGAATGCGAGCTTGCGAGCATCCAGATCATCAAACTATACACATAATTCTGACTTGTATGTCCCACTAATCTGGGGTTTCACTAAGGGATTGACTATTTGATGTTATGTATTTTTGAGATGCGAGCTTGCGACCATCCAGATCACCAAACTAAACACTTCATTCTGACCTACATGTCCACTAATCTGCATTTTTACTAAGGGATTGACTGGAACTTTATCAATTTTGGCGCTCAGAGAGTTGATTTCAAAATGAGCAAATTGATGTGTTGGGAGGCTGAATCGATACCATCGAGAATGGCTATTCGATAGCAGTAAATAAGAGTGGAGGATCCGTATATTTCAGCTCCACGGAGTCGCAAGTCGATTAGGGATCGGACATAGAAGCCATAACATCAATGTTGCCATCGATGGTAACATCGATGTTATGGCTTCTATGTCCGATCCGATGTTTGTTCTCTATGACAAAAATACTACCAACGAAGAAAATATTGCCATAAGGGTGTTAAAAAAAAAGAAAAAAAAGGCAATTCGCTGGTTAACAAATCGAGATGACCTCCTTGTATCCTAGAATCCACAGTGCATAGAGGGGTTAAAAGAAGTTAATAGGTACCAAGCAACTCTGTGGGTCCAAAAATCACTCACTATGTACCCGATTTCGCAGGGCTTTAGAAAAATCAAATTAGGCTATACCCTTATGCTGGTATATTAAACGTTTTCAAAAAATTTTAAATTATTGGTTAACCCAGCAGAAATTTATATTTAAACTAAAACAAGTTGATGCAAAAACACATCTTTGTTTTCCTTTTAAAAGGAAGTTGGGGAATACTAAAGAAAGAAGTTGGATTGGGGATTTTTTTAATCAAACCCCCCTAATTTTAGCCCCCCCCCCCCCCAGCCTATCTAGTTTACCCTAGATTTTTAAGTTTTCACCCTAAAATTTAAACTTTTATTGCTCAAGTGGGAAACGGTGGGGCCAACATCGATGATCTATATTTATCGAAAGCCTTACCATCGATGTTCGATAATATCATTGCTATCAATCGATGGAAAAACATCGAACATCGGAGATGAAACATCGATGTTTCAAAACTTCGATGTCAATGTCTGATCTCTAGTCCGGAGCGACTTCCAATTTTCGTCCGGACGTCTGGATAAAAAACCTGACTACCTATCTGGGCACTTGGCAACCCTGTTCCTAATCCGTTTCTAGACGTTCCAAGGGTTCTCCATTCCAATTTTCAGCTTCATAGTTTGAATAGCAAATAAATTAGATCCACTGCCACTTTGGTCTCCTAAATCAAAATTTCCTCTCGCATTTTACGTTTTAGACCATTCTGAACAACTTTGGTACCGTGTCTGTCTGTCTGTCTGTGTGTGTGTCTGTCGCGTATCCACAAATCCTCGTAACGACTTTAATTTCCACAGTTTTCATCCGATTTTGATGAAATTGTCAGGGGATGTGTGGGTTATGGGGTAGACGGTCCCCAATCAGTTTCACTGTTGCCAAATCAATACTTCACTCTGCGCATGCGGAAACGTAAATTCATTATGCTCCATTTTCTCACGCCCTAGTCGTCGAATCTCGCTCATATTTGGATGGTAGTTGGGGGATGACGATTTGATCATCCCATATCATTTCAACGCGGTTTTATCATTAATAGCTACTGCGCATGCGCCGATGTGAAATCCTTGTAACGACCCTAATTTCCACAGTTTTCATCCGATCTGGATGAAATTTTTAGGGAGTGTGCAGGCAAGGGTGTAGACGGTCTCCAATCAGTTTCATTGTTGCCAAATCAATACTCCAGTCTGCGCATGCACAAACTTGAATTCCAGTATGCTCCATTTTTTCACACCCTAGTTGTCCGATACTGCTCAAATTTGGATGATAGTTGGGGGATGACGATTTGATCATCCCATATCAATTTCAATATGATTGTATCATTAATAGCTACTGCGCATGCGCCAATGTGAAATCCTTGTAATGACCTTAATTTCCACAGTTTTCATCCGATCTGGATGAAACTTTGAATGTGCGGGCTAGGGTGTAGACGGTCCCCTATCAGTTTCATTGTTACGAAATCAATACTTCATTCTACGCATGCGCAAAAATATGTTCCATTATGCTCCTTTTTTCAAACCCTAGCCGTTTGATTTCGCTTAAATTTGGATGATAGTTGGAAGAAGATGATTTGATTACCTCATCAGTTTCAACAGGATTATATCATTAATAGCTACTGCGCATGCGCCGATGTGAAATTCTTGTAACGACCTTAATTTCTACAGTTTTCATCCGATTTGAATGAAATTTGTTGAAAAATCAGTCAAAAATCGAAATAATGCCGTTCGCTAGTTGTAAAAATCAGTAATATTTGCATGAAACATTGTCCAAATTCAGATTGAACTACTCTTATGGAAGTATCCATGTATAACCAATCCTAGAACCATGCTGTTTAAAACGTAGGTAGTAGGTGCTTGTTAAAAAAAAAAAAAAAAAGTAATCACAACTGATGAGTTTACTCTGTGAAATATTCCGTCCTGCGATTCTCTCGGTCGCTCTCTTTAATGTTTTACGCTCATTCGTCTTTAAATCTACAAGATTAGTTTAATAATAATAAATTATGAGTACCTCCTAATTATTTTTAATAATTTGATTCCATGTTTGTCTATCAAAATCATAAACTAAAATTTCTCTACACGATCAATAGCGACTGAAATGTCGAAGATTTCTTCAAAAATTCGCTCATGGGATCATGCTGCATGACTGGACTTTTCAATTTTTCGCGATTCGTGGTATAAAAGTGTCTTTCATTATTTGTTGCCTCTGTATGACCAATTACAATGTCCACCACCTGACTTAAGTGGTCAGTAATACTTGTTTCAAGTACGTTGGCTTCGAATCTGTCGGGACTTCACCATCACGTGGTCTAGACAAGTTCCACTTGAAGGCCTCTTTATCTCATTTATCATACTATAGAATCCCTCAGAATTTATCATCTGAAGATATTGTTGAACATATCCCTGGGATTTATCTAACATATCAATATTCATGTCCCTGACCATTATTGTTTATCAATTGGACTCATTTATGATTATTTCCAAGTCGTCTAAAAATTCGGAGACCCTTTCATGTGAGCGATATTCTAGTAATATTATTAGATCCCTTCCGTTCAGCTGATGTTTCGCGTCTGTGGTGGTACACACTAATGATTAACTTCATGATTTGTTAAGTTAGGAAGTTAGTAAAATTGTAATACTATTCCTTGTGTTTAGAATTTATTATTCAGCTCTAAGGGACGGCATATTATTCCTCATAAACATACTCATATTTTTATAAATTTGTATAAACATAAACCTGATATTTAATATTCTTTTATGTATACCTAGTCCCATCTAAATTATATATTCACGATTCATAGTACAGTAAATCATGGGTTATGGGATTATCATCTATTTATCATTCTAGATGTAGATATGCAACGTTAAATAAACTCGCTGCTTGGTACACTTGGTGCTGAAACTCCTGCCGTTCTAAGATTACTCTGCTAGACAGTAACCAAGGTTGTGAAAAGTTTTGAAGACTCGAACTGCGATAGATGTAATGAGTGGCAATCACTCTCAGTAAGACCGAAGAATAAGTACTTAGGAAGAATTATAGTATGAGAAGAAATGTAAGTAGGTACATAGTCCATCTCTCTGTCTATCATCATGGTTGAAATTTATAAAATGTGATCAAACATTAAAAAATAGACCTACTTATAACCAAAGTTCCAGTCATGCAGCATGATCGCATGAGCGAATTTTCATGCATTATCGTACTGTATAATGTTAAATTGTTTTGAAATTAGAGTGCAAGGAAATCGCTAACTATTAATTTTATGGTAAAACCGTATTCTAAATAATAATCTCCTATTCGAATTCAGGTTTTGAATTTTTAGCTTTTTTGCAGTTTTTTAGATTTTTTTGCAAATTTTAATGAATATTTGGTGCATTTTTCACCATAATGTTGTTCGAAAATTTTTGAATGTTCTATTTTATAGTTAATAAACTTTATGTGAACAGTATTCTCCCAAAAAATATAGATTTAACAATTATTAGCGATTTTTTTTTTAGTACATTTTTGAAATTTGACCAATTTAATGTTCTCAAAAAGTGCTGGCCAACGAACTCATCCTTTCATTTGGAAAGCTTGATTTTTTAGCGCAAGAACGAAATTTTTATCTCAACCTTAAGGAGAGTTATCGTCTGGAAACGACCTTTTCTTACTCATTTCCACAAAGCAAAAAGCGTACTATACTAAACAACTAGGTAAAAATTGACTATTTTGCATCGCTAAATCAATTTTAATTATTCTGGACGTCTTAGACGCTAACGTTTACGATATTCACATTATGATTTTCGGCCTCCCATCACTTAGCAACGCTCAAGTTGAAATTTACTGTCTGCAAAATAAATGTTAACTATTAATTTTATTGCTCAAATTCGTCATTTTGTCTGCAGCAAATCGTTAACTATCAATTTTATTGCTGAAAAATTTGTTCTAAATTACACAAAGATATTGGATTTCTAGAATTTTTTACATTTTTATCGATTTTGTAGCACATTTTAATGAAATTTAATTACAATTTTGAGCATAGGTTTGAGCTTTAATTTTTAAATTACCAACTTCATAGTTGATAAACTTTATTTGAGTAATATTCTGCTAAAAAAAAAAATAAAACACCGATGTTTAGCCTTTTTTTGTCATTTTTTGTGATTTTTTTTTCAGTACATTTTTTGAAATGTGACCAATTTAATGTGCTCAAAAAGTGTTGTCCAACGAACTCATCCTTTCTTTTGAAATGCTTGATTTTTTGGCGAAAGAACGAAGTTTTTATCTCAATTCTATCGAGAGTTATCGTCTGGAATGACGCATATATATATATATATATATATATATATATATATATATATATATATATACAATCACAAAATTAGAAAAGATAACAGAAATAACGTCACAAAACTATTTTTTATATTTCGGCTTTTTGCCTTTTTCAAACTAACAAAGAAATTGATTAATTGTAGGGAATTTGTTTGCAACGTTGACAAGGAATTTTGGTAACTTTGGATTTAGTTTCATCGTCTTATGTTGAGGCCTGGAGGATCATAAGCACCCAAAACGTTGCTATGTGCTTTTTCGGATTCGTGAAGCAGTCTCTTGTTTTCGTGGGGTCTCATTTTTTTCAAAACTTTTATCCCGAAACAGTCATCAAACGTCGCGTTATGGGTCGTGGCATGTCGGCTTACAGGAAGGTCTTCGTTAACACTCACCACAGACGCTCGATGATTGTTGACCCTAAAATTGAGTTGGGTTTCGGCCTTCCCTACATAAAATGCAGGACACTCTTTACAAATCAACTCATACACACACATTGGTGTCTGACAATCTGCTGACCCTTTGCATGTGTATGAGTTGGGATTGTTGGGCGATCCGAAAATTTCCTCCTCAATAACCAAAGGGCAAACCTTGCAACGGCGCTTCTTGCATGGGTGCAACCCTTTGCTTGGAACTGGTTCTGGTTTCTCTGACCGCCTGTGTGAGAGTATGTCTCCAAGTGATGAGGCCTGACGATATGTTAGTGTTGGGGCTTCTGAAAAAACGTTTCGTGTTGTGGGGTGGGAGGATAAGATTGGGAAGAGATCTTTCAGTAATTTATTCATTCTCTCGATCCCAAAGAAGAATGTCGTGGTTAATTGGACCTTCTCGCTTTTATTGCGGATTGCTGGTCGATAACCAACATGAGGAGGGATTATCCTCTTCTTCACAACACGTGCCGGATATCCTCTGGTAAGAAGCTTGTTGGATACATTTTCCAAGTATGTCTCTTTTTCTTCCTGCTCACTGCATATCCGATGTCCTCTAATTGAGAGAGCTCTTGGAATTGACTGTTTTGTATGGCGTGGGTGGCAGCTGTCGTAGTGTAAGTACAATTGTTTGTTAGTAGGTTTGATGATAGGGTCAACAATCATCGAGCGTCTGTGGTGAGTGTTAACGAAGACCTTCCTGTAAGCCGACATGCCACGACCCATAACGCGACGTTTGATGACTGTTTCGGGATAAAAGTTTTGAAAAAAATGAGACCCCACGAAAACAAGAGACTGCTTCACGAATCCGAAAAAGCACATAGCAACGTTTTGGGTGCTTATGATCCTCCAGGCCTCAACATAAGACGATGAAACTAAATCCAAAGTTACCAAAATTCCTTGTCAACGTTGCAAACAAATTCCCTACAATTAATCAATTTCTTTGTTAGTTTGAAAAAGGCAAAAAGCCGAAATATAAAAAATAGTTTTGTGACGTTATTTCTGTTATCTTTTCTAATTTTGTGATTGTAATCAAGCTCTTATAGAGTAATTTTCAATAAGTGATATAAATATATATATATATATATATATATATATATATATATATATATATATATATATGTGTGTGTACATATAAAAAAGCGTTAAAATCCAGGAATCATTTCAGAATGCCTCAAAACAGATTTCGATGAGAATTTTTAAAAAATTTTATTTTAAATTTTTCGGAGCCATTGCAGTGGTTTCATTTTTTACGAAAATTCGCAAAAATGATGGTGCTAAATTATATTTAAAATGCTGATTTTCAGGTTAAGATACGACTTGTTAATGATCAAAGGACCGCGAAATTTGTAACTTTTGGTCGATTCATTGAGGAATGGGGAAAAAAGTTGGCTAGTTTGGGCTGATCCATATGACTAACAATAAATAACACTAATAAACTACTAAAGTACTGAATGACAATGATGTACCTCTGATGAGAAAAACCATGATTCTTTGTCTTGACTTTTGAACAACTTGATAGGCCATTTTGCCCATTGCGCGGCGATTCCCTTGTTTTACTACAAGGTTCAAGACGCGTACCTACTGAATCATTTATTGCAGGAAGAACTGCTGTGTCAGTCATAGGGTGTCAATCACAGGTGAACTGCTCAAAAAATTTTGTTTTAGCATCAGGGAGATAGGAAATTTAACGCTCTTTTCAACGTTGTCATCAAATTTTAATTTACTCATCAAATTGAGGGAGTTATGACCATTGTAGAGGCATAAGGTCAAGATTACGATAAAACATTAAAAGTGAAATTACTCGGGAACGAAGCCTCTAAAATAAACGAGTTTCACTATCTGCTTTACAAGCAGATACCATGTTACATGGATACGTCTTTGATTGGGGATTTCATAACGGTTGTCCTCGAGAGTTGTAAACAAATCCTTAAACTTTGGACTGTAGGCGACGAAATGTAGGATAACGAATTTATTCTATTATTCTTGGAGACACAATAAGCATACTATGTACATACTATTCAAGTTATTTCTCCAATACAGGCGCTATCATTTTTATGTTCATGATAGCCTGATTTTTCATTTTTTTTTTAGCTATTCCAGCCGGTTATCAAATAAAACAATAAATGAAATAATTTCATTTATTTTCCCTGGGCCGCATACCGACTAATTCCAACGAAACAACGGTTTATAGAAATGTTGAAAATAACTGTGGAGAGAAGCCACTACAATGAGTTGTTGTTAGTCGACTGTTGTCAAGATGATGAAAATGTTTCCTATGGAGTGGAGTAAATGATGCTATTGCTTTACGTTAAGAATATTGTAACCGGCTTATTGAAATTGTTTATAGTCCAATCAACTTATTTTAGGAATGTAGCCAGGTACGTAAGGAGGGGGAAATTGGTAGCTTGAGATGTGAACATGCATCACATAAATCAAGCGCTTTCCAACGAGTGGCGAACGATTTTTGTGCGATGAAAACTGCGGAAGTTTCATTCCCCTAACAACGGCTGGGTTGTACGTGAAAAACACTAGAAATTGTGACATCGTTACTTAACGCGTGACGAAAATTTTTGTTTGACATCATCAGAAATTGAGATATTTCAGAGCAAAGTCAAAAAGTCTAGGAGCCCCTTTTTGTTGCAAATTAGTTGTAGAATCGATCCCTAACCATCCCTAAGCGGTTTCTCTTAAGGGGTCAAACACTAAAGGACTTTCGAGTGGTGGTGACTTGGTCTAAGAGGCGAAGGTTTGGGATATCGAATATTACGAGGTTTGAGAGGTGTGTGGGGAGGTGGAATCTAAATTTAAACTCGTCTCGACCCGATTAGAAAAAAAAAGAGAAAAAAATTCCCCCCGTCGATTAAATACGAGAAGGAAGGCCTAAGCTTAACATCCGGCGACCGGCCCACATTGCGCTCAATGATTTCCAATTTCTTGTGCGATGGTCGTCCAACTCTGATAACTTGAACAATGACTTATGATTTTTTTTAAATTCTTTTAAACCAGTACCTATTTTGATAATTTAAGGTTTGATTTCTTATGTAGTATTGTATTTATGACAACGAGGGTGCTGATGCCCTTGCGAAGAGAGTAATTAGGTGTGTTCCAAGCACCCGTCTGAGTTCATGAATTCGTGAGTTCATGAACTCAGACGGGTTCCACGAGTTCACGAAACTTTTAGGTTCAAGAACCCATCGGTGGGAACACTATACAGGGTGATTCCCTCGCAGATGCAAAAAAACAAAAAAAAAAAAAAAAAAAAAAAATGGGTGAAACTACATCAAAAATGGAGTAAAATGCCGCCAACCGCATATTTTTATCTCAATTCGTACTCGAGATATGATTTTTTAAAGGGTTTTTCAGGAATATCGTGTTTTTTCATTTTAAACTCGGATTTCTCCCCTTTTCCTCAGTTAATTTTAACTTTCAACCTCATTTTCGGTATCAGCATTAAATTTCCTATAAGAATAGTGTACTTGGGTTTTTAAAAAGTACCATCCGAAGACCCTCACATCAGCTCAAACATTGACGATTTTGAAAAAATAATATTTCTGAAAATCTTTAGAACTTTACTACTCTTTTAAAAAGAATCCTGGAAACTGGCAAATCTCATGAAAACTGCTTCATCTAACATGCTTTCCAACGGTATTATCAATTTTACTTTCATTTTGTTATTTAGGGGAGAAAATAAATTTTTTAATGTTAAAAAATGTGGGGTTTTCAATGAAATTGTTGGTTTTCTCGAAAGATGACCCTCCATGAACCAACGAGTATGGGGTCGGTTTCTATGTATTTTTTCTCGCTGGATCAAATGGAAACTCTTGCAGATCTCTCAACTACGTAATAATCGAGTTTTACACTTTAATTAACGTTTTACCCCATAACACACATACATTTAATCGTAACAAACAAACTAAACATTTGCGATTTTAAGTGTAAAACTCGGTTATAACGGAGTTGGAGAGATCTACAAATGTTACCATTCGATACAGCGTGAAAAAAATACATAGAAACCGACCCCATACTCGTAGGTTCATGGAGGGTCATCTTTTGAGAAAACCAACAATTTCATTGAAAAACCCACA
The DNA here is from genome assembly GCA_030762985.1 of Adelphocoris suturalis. Classification (NCBI taxonomy): domain Eukaryota; kingdom Metazoa; phylum Arthropoda; class Insecta; order Hemiptera; family Miridae; genus Adelphocoris; species Adelphocoris suturalis. The sequence goes on from JAUMHS010000013.1 coordinate 111,673, forward strand.
TTTTTTAACATTAAAACATATTTTTCTCCACTAAATAACAAAATAAAAGTGAACTTGATTATATCGTTGGAAAGAGTGTTAGACGAAGCAGTTTTCATGAGATTTGCCAGTTTCCAGGATTCGTTTTGGAAGAGTAGTAAAGTTTTAAAGATTTTCAGAAATATTCTTTTTTCAAAATCGTCAATGTTTGAGCTGATGTGAGGGCCTTTGGATGGTACTTTTTAAGAACCCAAGTACACTATTCTTATAGTAAATTTAATGCTGATTCCGAAAATGTGGTCAAAAGTTAAAATTGAATGAAGTAAAGTGGAGAAATTTGAGTTTAAAAGGAAAAAAACACGGTTTTCCTTTAAAAAAAACCTTTAAAAAATCATATCTCGAGAACGGATTGAGATAAAAATATGCAGTTGGCGGCATTTTACTCCATTTTTGATGTAGTTTCACCCAATTTTTTTTTTTTGCATCTGCGAGGGAATCACCCTGTAGTTTACGTGACACTCAATGCACCAACCAGCGCTAGCATCGTCTTTAGTAACGTGAAAACCTCGTCATCGAAATCCTATGAGTATTTTGAAGAAAAGGCCAAAAAGGTGCAAAACAAAAAAGGCATTTTCAACTATTTTTGAAGGTTATTTGCTAATTGCCACCCTCAGAGTATTTCCCCAGGTATGAAGGGTATGGGATATCATTCCTACCCAGAAGAAGAGTAACTGTTGAAAATTTCATCAAAATCCCTCGAGCCATTTTTGAAAAAAGGCAGCAACAACAAAAAAGTGCTTAACACGACGTTTTTTCCAGTAAGGTAGGGTGGGCCAAGTGCGTACGAGAAAAACGTTAGTTTGACTTTGCCAGCCAATTACCAACTACCCTTAAACAAATGTTTTCTATCTGTGTGTGGATAGCTGATAAAAGAAAACTGACGGTTGTAATAATTGTTGAATTGAAAAAGAGATGTGACAAACGATAACACAACAAGCATCAAACAGGCTAATGACAAGGCATTTCCGTGAAGATTTGTGGTGAAATGAATTTTTGGAAGGTTCAGAAAGGTTTCCTTCAGTTCGAGTTCTCAACCCTATCCCCGAGCAGGTCTGAAAAGTTCATGAACTCACTGAACTCATTTCATGAACCCGACGCGGTGGGAACACCTTAGCGAGTGTTGAGTTCCAGAACTCAAAACGCTTGAAACACGATTCATGTGCGCATAAGGTTCGGCGCCGAACCAGTTCCGAAAAGTTCACGAACTCGCGGTGCTTGGAACACAGCTATTGGTGATAACTTCATCGATGTGCTGCCTATACGCATTGAGGATCAAATCTACTACATGCAACATGAAGTCAATTCCATCTGGCATGAGTAATGGCAGGGTGAGGTCACTGGTCTGCGGGATGTCCTTCAGGACTAGTGCCCGGTGGGCCTATTCATAACCCAACTTTCAAGAGGAGACCGAATAGTGGTCAACCGGGTTGCCACTGGCCATACCCGTCTTACTCACAAACACCTGCTTAGGGCAGGAGCTCGAGATGTGTGCGGAAGGTGTAGGGGTGATCTGTCCATCCGCCACTTCCTGGAGGATTGTCCAGCCCTTGTGGAACTCGAGTCCAGCATCGGCCCCCTCAGTGAGTTGACGTTTTATCTGGACCAGACAAGGTCCGATCCCTGTTGTACCTGAGAGCCACTGAGTTGGCTTGTATTATTGTATTGTTGTATTATTTTATTTTAGAGGGTTTTTTATCCGCTCTAGGGGCTAAACAGTGGTCATCACTGTACCCCTTATTTTGTCCTCCTCCGATATGCCAGTGGAGTCCGTGATGTCACTCCGTTTGGTGGTGGAGGGTAGCATGGTCCCCCTTGGAATCATGCCACTTCCAGTGTCTCTTTGGACATCTTGTTCAATGCGGCTAATGACGCTTAAGGTTGTTGAGGTGCGGCTTAAACCGCTAAATAAATAAAGTTTTATTCCTAGAACCCTGTCTTGGTGATTTGACCTTGAATTTATTGGTGGATTGCTTTTAGGTACAACAAATTAAACAGTTTCTCTATAACAATTTAAAAAAACTGAACTCTTCAGTCTCTACGCAACCACGAGAGACATTTTATGTCTTTGCGCCCCCTTTCCCCTTCCTATAAAACCCCGTATTGTACTTTTGTTTGTGGAAATTTATTGCAAAAACACGTTTTAAAAAAAAAAATATTTTTTTTCATTCAAATAAATTTCAAAATACAATTTTGTTTTACTCATTCCATAATTACATCATTATTATCATCAGATTTTGTAACGAAGAGTAATGGCCGATGATGAGAAAAGTACGATGTGTAGGCTAGAGTTTATTATGGAAAAAACTGGATTCTAGAGCCACTCAGCTGATCTGGGATCGGTCAGTTGTGTTCAGAAGTCCCTCAAGGGGCTACATACCAAATCTCAGAATCGTGGGATCATTAGGGAAAAAACTGGATTCTAGAGCCACTCAGCTGATCTGGGATCGGTCAGTTGTGTTCAGAAGTCCCTCAAGGGGCTACATACCAAATCTCAGAATCGTGGGATCATTAGGGAAAAAACTGGATTCTAGAGCCACTCAGCTGATCTGGGATCGGTCAGTTGTGTTCAGAAGTCCCTCAAGGGCCCACATACCAAATCTCAGAATCGTGGGATCATTAGGGAATCTCCGCGTAACGCTCTCCGCGTGACGCTCCCCGCGTGACGCTTTTTCATTTATGTGCCATAGTAAAGACATAAAATGTCAAAAAGTACTTGCGTATCATCCTCACCCCAACATTCTCATACGATGAGCACTTTTCAAGAATAAGCTGATGGCATCAAACGTGGCTGTGAGTGTTGCGACACCATTGATAGGGAGAAAGGAGGTATCAATAAAAAATAAGTATAAAGTGTTCGATGCAACAGCAAAATCTGTGATTATGTATGGAGCATAGGTGTGGGAGTCGAAAAGATACGACCAGGTAGAAAGATGCCAGCATAATTTTATCAGGAAGTTGTTTGGCCTCTCACGTCGAACCCCCTTGTACATGATGCTGGAATCTGGGAGGCAGTTGATGTTCCTGCAATCTCTGGCTGTCCACATTTGGTAAGTGATCTGTGCAATGAAGCTCTCAATGAATAGATTTCCAAGGTTGGTAGCATATGAGATAATTCGGAAGAAGGTATAGTGAGCAGCAGACTAGAGGAAACTGGCTGAAGAGAGAGGCGTGGGTCTTGATCTGGCTCAAGAGGGAGGTGTGGGTCTTGATCTGGCTCAAGAGGGAGGCGTGGGTCTTGATCTGGCTCTGCCGGGGCTGTTGGGGTCTCAGTAGAGTGCTCTACTTAAGTTATTGATTGCGAAGGAACACAATGATCTAATGATAGATAGATTAATATCGAGATCGTTAATTATGGAACTGAGATAGAATCTAAGGCCCAATTCACACAGAACGATCGCGTGGCGAAGACGTGGCGCAGACTTTTGTCACTTCCGCGTCTTTCCATGTAAACAAATGGCTCAATGTTAACAGAAGGGACGTGGCGCAGGCAGCCACCCTTTCGCCCCTGCCACGTCCGTTCGCCGTCTCTCGTGGCGTTCGAGAAGGGGCGCGCCACTTCCGTGCCACTCGTCACTTCAATAAAATGCGGGATGATGGTGAATTCAACATTGAATTTTGCGAAGAAGTTGGGAAGAATTCGTGTTTATTTGATTACAATCGTGCGGATTATTGCAAAAGGAACGCCCAAGACCAGACCTGGCAGAAAATTGCGCCTGAATAACCGTTCTGGGTACATATTCAGCTCACGCATAACATCAAATGTTCCACCGCTTTTCCCCTTCTTCAGCCACAATGGATGAACCCAATATCTCCTCTTTTTTGGTTCAGATCAGCCAAGTACACCAAATCCAGCACATCTCGATCATCTTCGTCACTGCTTGATGAAAAATCCACGTTGTAGTTCACGAAACCTTTTAATTATTACGTCCTTTTTCGCCACTGTCCCGCCCCTTCTGTGTGCATTGCATGGGTCACGTCACCGCCACGTCCGTGCCTGGTCAGTGCCACGTCTTCGCCACACGCCCGTCCTGTGTGAATTGGGCCTTAAAGGTTGATATGAAGTCAGGGAACGTAATGGTCCTCATTACAAGGCGCTCAGCGACAGTGTTGCTCTAGCGGGAAAGGTTGCAGTGCGCTTACTGCGTTCGTGACAGCGCCGACAGGTACCGCATGCTGTCGGGGCTGTCACAAGTGTGGCTCAAATCGTTGAATTAAAAAAAAAGCAGAGTATTATTTTGAACAAGTTTTTTTTTAAAAAATATTTGTTTAACGTTTGTTTTCAATGTTTTATTTCACATTTTATTTTGCAGGCCCGGCCAAAGATCAGTGGGACAGGATATGGAAGAAATTTAACAAGCTTCAGAAGAACGAGAAAACAAACGAAGTCATGGACGGACCCAACAACAAGGTTGATGTTCATTTGTGTTTACTTACTTCCGCTTTCTCTAAAATACGTTATTACGTTCATCCGTAGGTTGAATAGCAAGGTTGTAATAGACTTAGGCCACCCCAGAGGTGCAATGGGGGCCTAAATCCACACTCATAGAGAGAGAGGGGTGTGACAGTACCATAAAGGTTTGCATGTACAGTGAGTCCTGGACCTGTTCAGAATCGAACTAGGTTCGAAGGAGGACCGACAAGGGAGGGGATGAGAACTGGTTCATTACTCCTCGCAGTCCATACGTGTTTCGAACCAATTCGGAACTGATAACCTTCACTCGTAACCTTCTTCTCAATAGGATTGTTCTCAAAATTAAACGGCTGAACCATTGAAGTCAAAGGCAGCCAGTCTTTAGTGTTTGATTAATCTGTGCTGTCAAACTGACATTCCGAAAATACCTTGGTTCCAAATCGGACAGCCAAGGTAATAAATACGAGTCTTATTTCAGTAAATTAAAATAAAAACAAATGCAATTATAGCCGAAAATATTTTTTTAAATTCGCTAAAAATGAGAAGTTGTTTCTTCGCACCCGTCAACTGAACATATTGCTCCCCCAACTTTTTAGGTGGAAAATATAGGTAATATTGAAAGAAGAATAAAATAGAAGAGGCTCGGCTCACAAGAATTTCTGTGAAGTAGCTAGTAATGTAGTAGGTACCTAACCTTCGGGCGGTAACGAGTTCCACCAATTTCCGATTGAGACTGTAGGAACTTAATGAGCCTTTCTAGTTTGGGAAAAGTCTCAGAAGCAGAGTTTCACAAATTTCCTAACTGAGCCTTACACAGAAGAGAACAGAAGTATTGAAATCCAGGAATCGTTTCAAAATACCTCGAAACGGATTTTAACGAATTTAAATTTAATTTGTAAAATTTTTCTAGCCATTGCATTAAGTAGTTTCATTTTCCTCGAAAATTCACTAAGTGTTCCAATTGTGCAGTATGACCAAAAGGGCAAATTGACATAAGTTAATTTGTGTTATATTTGATTATATAGTACTAGAATTTTGTTTGCTATCAAACTTACGACTTAGTCACAATATCAGTTACCGAAAATCAATGTAATGACGCAAACAGTATTGCCAAAAACAACAACAACAAAACTCCACTTGCGAGCCCACAGGGGAAATCGTAGGGGGCGGAGCGTAAATAGTTTACTGCGCATGAGCGGGACTAGAAGTTCCCAAAAAAATCCCGGACCGATAGAACGTGTTCTGGACAGTCCCGCACTGGCTCTGTGAACAGCGAACTAAAAATCCCGAACTCGTTCGGTCGCTGTGCATACAGCCAAAAAGGGGCGTGGTCAGTTCAGAACCGTTCGGGACTCACTGTACATACAAACCTTAAGAGATACAACTCGTACTAATAGTGTAATGTGCTATGTTCGGAGAAGATTGATTTTCCGGTTCCCGGATCCTCATCTATCACCAATCATAGCAATTCAAGAACGTGAGAATGACGCCTGGCGCCAAAGCGACGGACGCGCAGTGCATTCTCTTGAATCTCGCGGGAACTGTCACAAGGTAGTGACTATAGGTCGGCCGCGTAGAAAGCGACCTCCTGAAAGCATTGGTGCGAGAGAGAGATACCGAGCCATGGGAGTGAGACAGAGTATAGCTCTTCCCCCACCACCGTCTGCCGCCGATGGTATTTGACCCATCTAAAGCCCAAATCTCTTAACAAACATTTCAAGTAGGTCTTACCACATTTTAAAATGTCTGCTTCCTCAAGAGCTGAAAGTAACGTCTTCACAGTAGGAAACTCTTTATTTCGTGTGTACATATCATGTATTTTCCTCCTAATAGCAGCTCTAGTAAAGTCATCAACTTCAATCCTTTTTTTCCTTTCAGTCTTTTTACCTGTAGGCGTAGAAAAAGTCAGCTGCCCTCGGATTTCAACTGTCCTTTTTCCCTCTCGAATGATTTGTTTAACGAGGGTTTGCCCAATACCTGTAGCTTTTGCAGTTTCCTCAGCCAAATTAAATTTCAGATCATGCTCCTCTAAGAGGTCAACCAGGTGCAGAAGTTGATTTTGAGGTGGCCATCACATCCCAAACTACCACACTTTTAAAAAACTAACACTATTAAATAACTAGCCTAACTATAAAAACTAAACCACAATATCACTACTTAAATAATAAATATTAACTAAACACCTAAAAACAATTAGTATTTTTGTTTTCTTAACGGTCACAGCTAGGACAACTTTCAACAAAGGGGGAAATCCCGAGAAGTTGAATGAACTGAGCCCGGGGCGGACGCGGGGGCTGGTGGGGGAGAGAGGTGGTGTGACATGCGGCGGAGAGAGGGAACATAACTTCCCCTCGCTGTTACCTCCCCTACATGCGCGAAAAATTCTCGCGCAGGTCGCTATCTGTCCGGCCGACCTATAGCTCCTCAACGATTTTTAGTTTTCAAAACTTCCGCTATTGTGGCACTTCAGTCGGTGTGCTATTCGTCCAACTAATCTGAATTTTCACTTAGGGATTGACTACTTGATGTCATGTATTTTTGAGATGCGAGCTTGCGAGCATCCAGACCACCAAACTACACAAATCATTCTGATCTATTTGTTCCACTAATCTATATTTTAGCAGCGGACATGGATTAATAAAAATTGAGGCGCCGCTGTAGTGGAAGTTTCTCAAACTAAAAATCGTTGGGGAGCCAGTCACTGCCGAATAGCAAAGCTCCAGATCTCACTCAGCTGATCTGTAACAGAGTTACCTCCTGAGAGGTCCATCAAGCTCCCGTCAGAGCACCAGAGATAGCGCTGTCGGCGTCCTGTTGAGGAATCAATGGGAACCACACGCTGTCCTCGATCATTTTTGGCAGCTGGTTTGGCGTCGGATGGATTCCTGGTGATAGGAAAATGAACCTTCCCCAAATATGGCTCATTAAAAGCTAGTAGTAGGGGTGGTATCTCTCTGATGGGATGCCTGTTACCTCCTCTACCTTTTTATGAGGATTTAGGCCCCCATTGCACCTCTGGGGGGGGAGGGCACCTAAATTCCTTATAGATCTGGAGGCTCTAGACTTCATGATCCGTTTCTAGATGTCCTGAGGGTTCTCCATTTCTAATTTTAGCTTCATCTTTATTTATTTATTCACGGCTAGAGCCAATTACAAAAAATTCAATAAAATATTACATAATAGAGATTAAGTTATTTGAAATAAGACATATTTTACGATAGAAGATTAACAAAAATTATATGGTACATGAAACTAGTATAAATACAGTATTATAAATGACAGAATTGGAATATTTGACAATGGATTTAATAAAGTAAATTCATGGGTGGCACATGAGTTTAAGTTTAGAGCAAAAAGGATGATAAATAGGTATTTCAAAAAAGACAGGGAGACGTTGAAAAAGTCGACTTCGTGACAATAGCTTAGAAAAACGTTGGTTTCACGTGGTAGGCGACAGAGGGGACGATTGTATAAATAATTTACGGCGGAAAATGGGACGGAAAACAGAGAATTGGAGCGTGTGGCATGTTGAGGCGCATTAATATTAACAAGGGCTAATAAGCTAATAATTAATAATAACAAAGGCAGTCCAAGCTGTTGATTAGAAGCTTGTGGAGGAATACGATGTCAGCCACAACTTGTCTGTCCTCCAGAGGAGAAACACGGTATTCTAAGTTTAACCTGGAAAAATCGAGGTTTTCGGGAGGTAAACAGGGTGATTCCCTCACAGATTCACAAAAAAATTTGGGTGAAACTGAATCAAAAATGGAGTAAAATACCGCCAACTGAATATTTTTATCTCAATCCGTTCTCGAGATATGATTTTTTAAAGGTTTTTTTCAGGAAAACCGTGTTTTTTTACACAGAATGTGTTTTAGCCATGGACTAACTAGCCGAAAATGGAACGCGGGATGGTAACAAAATGTGTGACGTACATGATTTTCACGTACAACCGAGCCGTTGGTAGGGAAATGGAACTTCCGCAATTTTAATCGCACAGAAATCGTTCACCATTCGTTGGAAAGCTCCTGATTTATCCAACCATATTATGTTAACTACTGCGAAGTGCGTGGCCATCAACCTGAGTTATGAGCATGGTTATTTGAATCAATTGTTTACACACAGATGATCATTCTCAATAATTGATATTGTCAACATGATTGCAACCGCTTGTAAATTTTCTTATGATTTTCACGTACAACCGAGCCGTTGGTAGGGAAATGGAACTTCCGCAATTTTAATCGCACAGAAATCGTTCACCATTCGTTGGAAAGCTGATTTATCCAACCATATTATGTTAACTACTGTGAAGTGCGTGGCCATCAACCTGAGTTATGAGCATGAATAGTAAACAATGACGCTTGTTTGGTTGTCACTTGGTTGCGTGACAACGCAAACACATTCTGTGTTTCAATAATTTCGTCCGAAGTATGTAAATAGAGGTAACCGGGGGTCCAGGGGCTTGCCCCCTGGCGAGGCGCGGAGCGCCGAGTTTCCTTTTAAACTAAAATTTCTCCACTTTACTTCATTTAATTTTAACTTTTGACCAAATTTTCGAAATCAGCATTAAATTTACTATAAGAATAGTGTACTTGGGTTCTTAAGAAGTACCATCCAAAGGCCCTCACGTCAGCTCAAACATTGACGATTTTGAAAAAAGAATATTTCTGAAAATCTTTAAAACTTTACTACTCTTCCAAAACGAATCCTGGAAACTGGCAAATCTCATGAAAACTGCTTCGTCTAATATGCTTTCCAACGGTATTATCAATTTTACTTTTATTTTGTTATTTAGTGGAGAAAATAATGTTTTAATGTTAAAAAATGTGGGTTTTTCAATGAAATTGTTGGTTTTCTCGAAAGATGACCCTCCATGAACTACGAGTATGGGGTCGGTTTCTATGTATTTTTTCACGCTGTATCGAATGGTAACATTTGTAGATCTCTCCAACTCCGTTATAACCAAGTTTTACACTTAAAATCGCAAATGTTTAGTTTGTTTGTTACGATTAAATGTATGTGTGTTATGGGGTAAAACTAGTTAATTAAAGTGTAAAACTCGATTATAACGTAGTTGAGAGATATGCAACAGTTTCCATTCGATCCAGCGAGAAAAAATACATAAAAACCGACCCCATTCTTGTTGGTTCATGGAGGGTCATCTTTCGAGAAAACCAACAATTTCATTGAAAAACCCACATTTTTTAACATTAAAACATTATTTTCTCCCCTAAATAACAAAATAAAAGTAAAATTGATAATACCGTTGGAAAGCATATTAGATGAAGCAGTTTTAATGAGATTTGCCAGTTTCCAGGATTCTTTTTAAAAGAGTAGTAAAGTTTTAAAGATTTTCAGAAATATTATTTTTTCAAAATCGTTAATATTTGAGCTGATGTGAGGGTCTTCGGATGGTACTTTTTAAGAACCCAAATACACTATTCTTGTAGGAAATTTAATGCTGATACCGAAAATGAGGTTGAAAGTTACAATTAAATGAGGCAAAGTGGAGAAATCTGAGTTTAAAATGGAAAAAACACGGTATTCCTGGAAAAACCTTTAAAAAATCATTTCTCGAGTACGAATTGAGATAAAAATATGCAGTTGGCGGCATTTTACTCCAATTTTGATGTAGTTTCACCCACATTTTTTTTGCATCTGCGAGGGAATCACCCTGTATAAAGCTTGCACCGCAGATACCTCAGCCCAAATACCCTTTCCAATTACATTTTGTACGAACCCCATTGCATTTTGTACACCCACCATTGCATTTTGTGCTGGACCCTTTCCAATTGCATTGTGTTTGGTAAGGAGACCACACAACTGACCCATACTCGGAGGATGGGTAAAACGAGGGCTTTGTGTAACAGAACTACAGCTTTGGGGTTAGAAAAATCTCGGGTACATGTTTGAGGGCCGGTTCATCGGTCACCTAAGTTATCCCAGTGATAACTACCCCAGGGTTAAAGGAAGTTGTCCCTGGGATAAGGCTAATTCGGGGCTAATCTAACTGGTGCGTTCATCAGTATGTTTTTGATTCAGGGCCAACTATCCCAGGGCTAACCCTGAAAATCGATTATTAGGATCGTGAATCCAGAGGGCTGTGGGAAACAAACCATAACCTTCCCGTTTTTCAGTTCGTATTATTGTAGGGTCACGAGGTGGCATAGTTAAATCGTGCTCCATTGTAATATTGTGAAGTACTGCTGTTGCTATAACAACAGCTTGAATAGTCTCAAGTTTTAAACGCAAACCCAGAGATAATACAGGAAATCGTCTTTTCCAAACTCTGTAACATCTCTCTACTGGGTTTCTTGTTCTTATAGCTGATTCATTGTACAGCACTTCACTTGGCACATTAGGATTTGGATTAAGCAGTGGTGTGATGAGACTGGTGGTGTTAGCATATCCACTGTCGCCTACAAGCACACTATTTCCAAATTCACCAGAAGAAAATCTGTGTCGAACACGACATCAACATTGATCCCAGAGCATAAAATCGAAGAGTCAACATCAGTTTCGTCATTGGAGCAATTGAGCTGTCCCAGTCAGTTGGAGATTCAATTTCCTGCTCAATGAGAGTGAGAACGAATAAAACCGTTGCTTTTCTCATTAGAAACCTCATAAAAAAATCGACATCATCCAACTCATGAAAGTGATCTACCCGTTCTCTAATCGTATAGGGTCGTCTTTCCCATTCCAAAAATCTTGCAAACTCTTCATCGTCCCCTGAAGAATCATCAGAGTAAACTATATTCATCTTGGATGACAAAAGATGACACAAATAAACACCAACACTTTTTGAAATAGATAACAAATACTGATGAAGTAATGCCATACAAACAACATAGCTCTGGGTCAAACCCCTTAACCCACCTACCCGAGGTGGGTTAACTTTAACACAGGGATAAGGGTTGACCCAGGGGTAAGTAGACACTGATGAACGCACTATCCCACCATCGCGAGTTAACTCTCACATAGCCCTGGGCTAACTGTGACTGATGAACAGGCCCTGAGAAACCCCAATGCACGGAGAGACCTAGATGTGATTGAATCAATATGTTCTGAAAAGTTCAATTGTGAATCGAGAACAACCCCAAGAGCCCGGATAACGGAGCAACGCTGAAGCCGATGGCCACCAATTGTATAGTCAAACGGGATGAAATTTTAGGACCTGTAAAATGAGATCACAGAACGTTTAGCTAAGATAGGTTAAATAGCGGAGAAATTAGCTCCATAGGTTAGAAATTTTAGCTTCATAGGTTCCCATAGGTAGAGCAAAGAAATTTGCTGTCGATCTCACATCAGTAATAACATTCAGTAATTCATACACAAAATCATGCCAAAAAATGTACTATTGTTCTTTAAAATGTTCTCAAAAATCAGTAAAAACTGCCGAAAAATAGTTAAATAATTTTAAAATTAACTGGTATGCATAGCCTGTTATTATTTTTAAAAGTTTTTTATTCTTTGTGATAACATAATACCGTCAACTCATACAACTTTGTGCCACTTTTTTGGTTTTTTGAGCGTCAGAACTTTATTTGTCGTCGTATCTCGTTGAAATGTTTACCCAAGATACTTACACATCTCAGTGATTAAATGTCGCTAAGGAAAAAATTCCATCTGTTCAGCGAATAGAATGGGAACTATTTATTCGTGGCACATTCATTACCCCAGGAAGGTGCAACTTTGAGCCACCATCTTTTTTAGCCTATAATGAAATGAAAAACCTAATGTGGCTCATTGTGGCGGTCTGAATCTTGTTAATCAGCATGTTGACTTTGCAACGTAATACAAAAAAAATTTGCCCTCGGAATTTTTAGTGTTTTTTCGATTTTTTAAACAAGGTGAATATAAAAATCAATGCAAGGCAACTTTCTGTTCGTTTTTATTATAAAATCTTAACAATTCATACAAAAATATCCCAAAAAATCTTCAACTCGTCCAGCCACCTTTCTCCGATTCTGAGCACCCATTTTCTGTAAAAATACAACGAGAAAGCATTAAATTTTATTGCAGAAATAATAAAAAAACGGTGGCACAAAGTTGTGCCCCTAAGTTCTCGTTTCTAACATATCTGGTCATATCACAGAAACAAACAAACTTCTGATAACACCAAATACTGTAATTGGAAGCTGACAGTATAGGGATGAAAATATGAACTTACCAGACTATTCAGAAATCCGCAGCATACTCATCAAAAGGAGACTCCCAGCACAAACTGAACAAATCCCTTTTAGTGGACTAGAGAAAGAGCTACCTTGCCGGCATTGAAATCCACAGGGTAGACTTGGGCATCCTCTTCTATCATCCCGCTGCTCGTGGGAATTTTTTTCGAACTAATAACTTCAAGTTTGTTACCGTTAGAGAGCATTAGGTTCAAAAAACGAGATTGGCACAATGTTGAACGGGGTGCACAAAGTTGTATGAGTTGACGGTAGTTGAACACTTTCTTGGCACTTGAAGTGCTCAAGTTTCAAAGAGGTGGACTTATATAATATTGAATGAAATTTCGAAAATTTGCTGATATGTTCGTGCTGCATACGTGTATTGCATACTTGAGTAGGTACATGCCTTTTGTGAGAAGCATCTATTGTGTAACGTCATATATTAAAATGACGTTGAAAAAATATTCGAATGTTAGGGAAATCTGGAATTTGGTCGGGGAAAAATGGAATTTCCATTCGAGGAGGCTATCGGAAGTTATCAATTCCGACCTAGTCGAACTGGGAGTTCAGAACTGAGAGTTCTGAACGGTTCACATCCCCTCCCTTTGCAGTTCGATTCCGAACTAAGTGAATTCCGAACTGGTTCAGAACTGCTTGTCCAAACAAACCTACAGTTCTATGTTCTTGCATCTAGCTTGACACCGTAACTCAGCCATTAGTTATTGTGATCAGATTGATGACACTGGCAGGCCAGATTTGGCCCAAGGAGACCCATGATTTAAACCATTAAGACAATATAGGGTTGTATATATATCATACTGGTTTAGAACTCCTTACATTGTGTGTGTGTGTGTATGTGTGTGTATGTTACAAGTGAATGGGTTCCTCTTCTTAGCCCATTTGAGAAAAGTAGAGTGGCGCTCAAGAATTTTGAATTTATAGTTTGGTTGATTAGCAAACCGAATAAATCGTTGGTTCATTTTCGCACTCTTATCGAGCCGTACCCACTCCACTGACGCTGACCGGCTGACCGGTCCCAAAGCAAAAAGGGTGTTACAGCAGTTTGATTTCGAACTAGGTGAATTCCGAACTGGTTCAGAACTTTGTCCAAACAAATCTACAGTTCTATGTTCTTGAATCTAGCTTGACACCATAACTCAGTCATTACTTATTGTGATCAGATTGATGACACTGGCTGGCCAGATTCAGCCCAAGGGGTCATAAAATGAAGACCCATGATTTAAAGCACTAAGATAATATAGGGTTGTATATATAAATATTATACTGGTTTAGAGCTTCTGACATTGATTCACTTTATATTTCACCTTCATCTTTTATTTTTAGAGGAAAGACCCGCACGAAATCTGGAAGCAAAACTGGGCCTCGACGTACGGTTTGAACCACAACCACGATCTCCTCATCGGGCAATATGGCGGCGAGCCCTGGCGAAGGGCAGACAAATCCTACGACACCAGGCCCATCATGGCGTGAGTATAATAATAATTATTATAATAACATTTTTGGTGGATAATTATTTTATTAGTAAGATCCTTTTTTTGTTGACAAGGGTAAAAATTCATCAACAGATCAAACAAAAACAAGATTACTAAAACTTAATCGCTCAACCATGGGAGTGCAGCTCCATCCTCCATTGTCAAGGACCTCAACCTTCTCCGTGTCCCTCGTATTTGTTGGGAAACAGCTTTCAATATGGCCATTTGAATTCTTATCCTGGTCCACCCCAAGACTTGTGGTGTCTCCATTTCCCAGCAAGATTGTGAGCCATCATTTTCAAAAACTCGTTGAACTTGTCGTGTAGCGCTCCATCCACTGAACAGATTAGGGGGGTGAAAGAACCACAACGGTCTTCCGCGGCCTGGTCATATTTCCTATGTTTCTCTGCTGCTGCTGATCGAGCTACTTGCTTCCAGGTATGGGAAGAGCGAGAAATGGCGTTGGCATTGATTATGCGATTGTTGAAGAACGCCAGCTTCCCACTTTCCGGTACCCCTTCCACCTTGATGTCAGTTATTAAGGCACGAACTTCATCTTCAGCTTCTCGTAGCACAGGTTCTATGACTGCCCGTCCCCATGTCAGGTCTGCTAACATTGCCGTTTTGTCACGTACTGCATATTGCCCCCGTTTGACCAACCCCCCTCTTTTACAATTTAAGGCATGTGTAACATCAAATCTCTCTCCACAGCCATCACAGGTCTCGGGCAATCCAATTGGTGTACGGCCGCCCTGCAATGCTATCGCATCTTGAAATTGTGTGAAGTCGAAACAGTCGGCCATCTTTGGGAGAACCGTCAGCCATTGGGACGCTGAAGCATCAATAATTCGCTGAAGAACTTGCTGCTGATTGGGTTGCAGGATGGCGATTATTTCTTGGCTGCGTTGGATTGCCTGTTCATTCTTTTCCTTCCTCGCTTCTTTTAAAACATGTGTGGTGTGTTCCCAATGCTCGCTGTAATTCAAGGGGGCACCTGTCTTAATGGATTCTGTCCAAATCTCGACAGCCCGACAGAATTATAAAATTCTACGGTAAAAGCGTATTTCTCGCTGAAAGTTTTGGAAACCCATTTTAAAGATGTTGTATATTTCCTCAAAAATTAACAGTTACAATGTTATAGTCTACCATCGATAGATCTATTTCTGTAACACTTTGAATTATCTCTTGAATTAGCCCTTTCTATTGTGTGTTCAGTTATTGTTTGTTACCGATGATGACCTAACCTTCAAAATCGATCCAACATCGTAACTCTTATTTTTCCTGGAAACAGACAACGTACTTCTTTTACCCTTTTCCGCAGAAAACAAAAAATTTCCAAAAATACCTGGTACTTATGAATTATATGGAGGTCACTTTTAAGGTTAAGTTGGCTAGGTTAAGAATTGCCTCCTCATGTTCGCACAGGTCAATGTTTGTTTTGATGAAAATCCCCAGTCAACTGGTTCCTTTATGTTATACTCGGCGGAAATGGGTGATATGGCACCTCTGGGGCTGGTAAACGGACCTGTTTGAAGCTTAGGGTTGGCTAGTTTGAAGCTTAGGCTTAAGTTGGCTAGTTCAAGAATCACCTCGTCATGTTCGCACAGGTCGATGTTTGTATTGAAGAAAATCCCCCCTCAACCGTTTCCTTTGTTATACCCGGCTGAAATGGGTGAAACGGCACCCCTGGGCTGGTAAACGGACCTGTCTGAAGCTTAGGGTAAACACATAGTGGAGCGGCGAGGGTAGTGTTGCCGAGAGCGTAGCTGAGAGGGTTTAAAATAATACATGAGGTAGACTAGACGTGCTAAAACATAGGGTTCGAGTGACGACCTGCTGGCCTCTCGGCCCTTGATATTTTTCTTCGATTTTTTTTACCTCGAGGGTTCAGTGGATCTTAAGCGCACTGCTCGTATAAGAAATCTTCATCACTGTCTGACGACATTTTCAGGCTGAACCCTCATCACTCGCTGCACTACTACATAGGGTGCGTTCCCAATCATGATTGCGACGCCACTCCAGTTAAAGCCAGTTGAGGCACTTCCCCTCACAACGATGACGTCACGGAGGGGTGGTAGTTCCCTCTCCCCTCGGCCTCTCGCATCCCGCTACCCAGCTCCATACGTAGGTAGATGATGGATGATTCATCTGCCATGTTTGATGGATGGTCCATCTTAAGAAGTGTCGAAGAGTGAGAGAAATCCGTGACGTCATCGATGTGGCGAGATGGGTGCCGATGGCAGGAAATGGAACAGCAGATGGCGTGTTTTTTGGCGTAATTCGGAACATGGGGATGTGTGCATGTGAAGTGCCATCAGGTGTAAAAAGCTACGCTCTTGGCTACACTCTACCCTCGCTGCTCCACTATGTTTTCACCTTTACAGAAATTCTAAAAGAAACATTAACTTTCTTTCTTCATAGCCTTAGCTCCACTACTGAATTTGGTCGATGCTTATCATATGATTCCCTCGTTTTTTCAGGCTTCATCAAGAGATATTGGAGTTTTACGAGTACATGTCCCCAACACCGGAAGAGCACAACATGAGGTCGCAAGTTGTGAGCAATATCGAGCAACTTGTCCTTGAACTTTGGCCTAACGCTCACGTGGAAGTATTTGGCAGCTTTCGCACTGGACTGTACCTCCCCACAAGGTAACGTAGGAGAACCAATTGGATAAGATTTTATTATGGAACTTGCTTCAGCCTTGAGCTAACTGCCTGAAAACGTTTAAAGGAAGTCTCACAAATTTTCTTAAGATTTTCACGTACAACCAAGCTGTTGCTGGGGAAATGAAACTTATGTAGGACAAAAATCGTTCTCCATTCGTTGGAAAGCTCTCGATTTCTCACACATTT
Organism: Adelphocoris suturalis; assembly: GCA_030762985.1. Taxonomy (NCBI): domain Eukaryota; kingdom Metazoa; phylum Arthropoda; class Insecta; order Hemiptera; family Miridae; genus Adelphocoris; species Adelphocoris suturalis. The sequence goes on from JAUMHS010000013.1 coordinate 128,642, forward strand.
CTTTCATACTAGTTCTTCTATTAATTTCGTAGTTTTATATTTATTTAGCTTATGTAAGGATATATTAAACAATGCTGCTTGTTTTGTTGTTGGTTGAGAAGTTAATCTTGGTTATAGTAATTGTAGACGCTCACCGTAACAGAAAATTACCTATCTAGGTACTTCCATCTAACTTCGATTAGTAAAGCATTTATGTCGAAGTTTTAAATATATTTAAATTTAACGAATTAGCGGGAAAAAAGCATGTTCTATGTTTTAGCATTTTAGCCGAAGGCTCAAAGCGGAAAACAACTTATCGCAGGTAAAGAAGGCTTTGTGTATGTGCAAGAATTCAAAACAAATTGTATCTTCCAAAATCAAAATTACCACATGCTTTTTGCGTTTTGTAGCTTGCTGATCAGTTTTGGCTCTGTGTGTCTGTGTCAATTCCTTGTCATGCCCATAACTAGGTATACAGTTTTAGTCCGATTTTGATGACATTTTCAGGCACTGTGCGGTTTAACTCCTAGAGGGTCCCATATAAATTTCTCACTCGTCAGATCACTATATTGTGTGCGCATGCACGCACAACATGAATTTCTCGTCCTGTCGATTTCTCAAGATCCATCTATCCGATTTTGAACAACTCGGAGTCTGGTTGCGTATTAGTGTAAGCGAGAGACCCTATTAGTGTTATCGTGATTGGTTGAAAAATAACTGTTGCGCATGTGCAAAACTGAAGTTCATTGACACACGTAAAACTCTGAGACTAATGATGATTTTGATGAACAATTTAAGGAATTATGTAAGGTAGTTACTAGATAGTTCCCTATAATAATTTCTAACTCATAAGACAGATGGGTATGAGTTTCAGTAAGGTTCTATGAATTTTATGGTAATTGATTGAGCTGTATCTATTGCGCATGCGCGAAACTGAAGTTGGTTGACTTACGTGAAACAGATAGGGATAGACGATTTTGATGAACTTTTCAGGAATTGTGTACAAATTCCACAGTAGCTTGTGCGTGTGCAGACATGAATTTATAATCAAGACATTTGGTAATAATTGGAATTTTCAACTCATTCTATACGCCTTAGGATAAGTGAGGAAGCTACAATTAGCTTAAAGGCAATGGTTAAGCTGTTATCAATGTTTTTTAATTTTTCGCTGATGTTAGTGGAGAGTTGGGCATAATAATTCATTGATCTAAATTTTGAAATACTGGTTGGAGATGAACTACTGCTGTTGTTTGTCAGTTCTTGACTGTGGGTTCGAGAGGTATTTATCTGGGAGTTACTGGCCGGATTGATTTTACTTAGAGTAGATCTGGCTACCCAACAGATGTGATTCCTATTATATATTCCTGTTTAGTACCTGTGCATATAATTTGGCATGAATAGGGCCTATAGTCAAATGCTGAAACGATTGCACCCCTCTTTAACCATGTTTCGTGTTCAATAATTTCATCTTAAGGCTCAAATTGTATTTTTTTGCTGATTCCAGCGATATAGACCTCGTGGTGATCGGGGACTGGGAGAAACTCCCGCTGCGCACGCTTGAAGAGACGCTTCTTAATAAAGGAGTTTGCACCAAAGAGAACATCAAGGTGCTCGACAAAGCTACAGTGAGTATCTACATATGAGGCGAGTAGTTTCAAAACCGGCTCAAATCATACTTGAAAAATTTTCAGGAAACACAAAAAACGTTTCCCTGTACAACACTCCATTTTAACCACGTTAGTTCCGTTTCATTGCTTAAAATGGAGGCCCTAGAGTGTTTTATCACAAATTTTGACTTTGAAAATGGTCTGGGTTCCTCAAAATTCAAAATCAAAGTTTGGATTGAGCCGGCTTTGATGAAATTCGGGTAGTTTGACTTAGCTCTGTTGCCATATTCCTAAGAGTATCCTCTAAAATTCTATTATTCATGAAGGAAATCACATTTTTCCGGTGCAAGCTCGTAGGTTGCAGCAAAAAAGACGACTGCATAGCAACAGCCTATGTAGAAACCAGGCTTATAGAAACATTTGAGATTTTACAAAACCCCGAAAAATGATAGAATATTGAGTAATTTAATATCAAACGGAAAAAAAAAAGAAAGCGTTCATAGCGGGAAAATGGGTGAAACTGTGTACCAGAACAAAAACGTCCAACGCCGAAGGTAGGCGCGCTCCTTGCGGCTCAACTGTGAAGCATGGATTGAGCCAGTTTTGACGCGAAACCACCACTTCAGTGGGGTTTTTCTGTTGGATTGAACCGGATTTGGTCCGTAGGACTTCACAGGGCGATAGAGTGCATCGTGAACTTGAAGAAATTGGAAAAAAGTGTATTTCGAAAAAATGTGGATTGAGCCGGTTTTGAAACTACTTGCCTCATATATCAAAACTTCACCAAGACACCAATCGGTGCAACCACCAAGGGAAAGTTTCACTGTTTAAGTTAATCAAGAATTAGGGTTAATGCGGCATTAGGGTAGGGTGTAGACGGTCCCCTATCAGTTTCATTGTTGCCAAATCAATACTTCACTGTGCGCATGCGCAAACGTAAATTCCATTATGCTCCATTTTTTCACGCCCTAGTCGTCCGATCTCGCTCAAATTCGGATCATAGTTGGGGGATGACGATTTGATCATCCCATATCAATTTCAACATGATTGTATCATTAATCGCTACTGTGCATGCGCCAATGTAAAATCCTTGAAACGACCTTAATTTCCACTGTTTTCATCCGATTTCGATGAAATTGTCAGAGAATTCGCGGGTTAGGTTGTAGATGGTCCCGTACCTATTTCATAGTTGCTAAATCAATACTTCATTCTGCGCAAGGGCAAACGTAAATTCCTTAATTTTCCATCATTTCACTCTAGTTGTTCGAGTTTGCTTAAATTTGGATGATAGTTGGAAGAAGATGATAGGTAAACGGGGAAGCTATATAGCAACACCTAACTTGCCAGACATTTTTCCTTTTTCCGAAATGTACGTGGGGCCCCACACCCAGACAGCACGAGCTGTCCCATACCCGCGAAAATGATTTTTTCCTGTGACAAAATGTATGAGCAGTCTTGTGCCTCTAGATGGCATGAGCGATCCGACGCGGTGAAAGTTATTGTTTCTTATATATGTATTCGTGTTGGTAGCCATTATTTCTCATGGGAGTACTGGTATGAGGGTGGAAGTTAGGCGGCTTCTTCCTTTATATTTTTTTTCACAACCAGTTTCGCCTATCAGGTGCTACAAGGTTAAAACAATATAGTTTTTTTTATGGTAGATACTGAGGGTTGTTCATGTACTAATTTATTAACTAGATGGTAGAAGCATACTTACAAAAAGGTTAGGACATGATCCATCCAATGCTGTATTTTGTCAAGTTTTTCAGAAGATTTAATTCAGACAGCTAGAGTACGTCTATATGGGACCTTAGGAAAGTCTGAAATGATGAATATTTAATTTAAATAGAAATTTATGTGATAGGGTTAAATGAGTTGCATATAATATATGCATATATTATATGTGACTGAAGTGGAGAGTCTTACCAATCTTGGGGAGATTCATGAAATCCTGCATGACAGTTAGTTTCCCTATAATGTATAGGTATTTTTACAAAATTGTAAGTGATTTGTGTGGGTTATGGTTTTTAAAAAAGTGGATAAATGAATTTTATGGGAGAAAATACTTTTCCCTGCAGAACTGATAACACTTGTGGTTATTATCACTTAGGACCATGTGCTTGGTGGATCTTCTGTCCTGTGAATAAACATATGAAGGAAGAAGCCGCCTAACTTCCACACTCATACCAGTATTGTTTCTTGTTTATTAAATGTAGAAGCAGTCCCACAACCGGAATTCAGATATCTGCCTCCTTTAATTGTTACAAAATTAAGTTTCATAATAATGGAAAACTGATATTTGAAATGACGTTTTTTGGGAGCTGCTGGAGATGTTTGTCTGTGTGTTTATTTCCACGAAAATAAAGAGTTACATTGTTAGATCGATTTTGACAGGTCATCATCAGTAGCAATCGATAACTGAACATACATTAGAAAGCCATTGGCTTATATTGACACAGGTGAAAGGGAGCTTGAATCATTGGTTGAGAGAAAGGAAAGGGCTGGAAGGTACAACCAATCAAGTTCAACAACCAACTTGGCACTTTACTTTCTCTCGACCAATGGGATTCAAGCTTCCTTTCACCTGTGACCATATAAGCCACAGGCTTTCTAATATACGTTCAGCTATTGTTTGTTACTGATGATTACCTCACTGTTGAAATCAACCTAACTTAGTAACTCTTAATATTCGTGGAGATATACAACGTTCTTAATTAATTTCCGTTATTTTCATTGACATGGGCCCCCCACAACTTTGTCAGTTGTGATTTACTTCATAAACTTCGTGATTCCAAACGAGTTTTGGTTTGGTGAAACCCATCCGATTACATTCAAGGTTTTACTCTCGAGATTAATTTTACGCGATTTGGCTAAACTTCATTGAAAAATTTTTGGTGAAGGTTCCCCTAAGCAGGTGTGAAGTTCAAGAAACGTAGCTTAAAACAAGGATGTTTTCCCTAACCTAACCCCACCTATTATTCCCTAAGCATAATCAAATGTATACTCTTATAAAAAACGAATAAATACATTTTAATTTATATTTCAGGTCCCAATAGTCAAACTTACGGACAAAGCGTCAGGCGTAAAAGTGGACATATCATTCAACATGAACAACGGCGTTCGATCGGCTGAACTTATTAAAGAATTTAAGGTAAAATTTTAAGTACCTATTAATGTTGTTTATGCTGCTCATTTTTGTAGTTTAAAATAACATTTTTTCGGTATGAAAGTGCCCTTGGATAAGTTTGAGAATTCTCATAAATGTAAGAGGATTTCAAATTCAGGTGTGACCTGTTAGCCATTAGCCATTTTAGGATTAGCCATTGGAAACCAGCATGAAACATGCAGTAGTAGTGGAACTTGTTGGAAATCTTGAAACTTGCACCCATCTGAAATTCAGAATAGAAAGTTAGGGGGAGGGGGGGTTGGGGGTTCAGCTGGTGCAGGCGTGGGCTCCCAGGTCTGCAAGTATTGGGTATCATCAACAGGTGTGGGGAGTACGAAACTAGTATGATCTAGTTTATGGTACTGCCTTACATTCAATAACTTACGACAAGTCTTTGATGCTGTGTTGGTGAACTCCGTCACTTTAGGCTGTTCTTCTCTGTGACACTTAACCTACCAAATGCAGGTCGGATTTCTGGCTTGGGAAAATGATGAAAGGACGCCAGTACACTCTAGTGGATGTTTGGAGAAGGTCGATCAGCTGTTCTGTGTGTGTGTGTGTGTGTGTGTGTGTGACACCTTACCTACCAAATACAGGTCGGATTTCTGGCGTGGGAATGAGTGTTGAAAGGACGCCAGTACACTCTAGTGGATGTTTGATGAAGGTAGATCAGCTGTTTCTGTGTGCGCTGGCGTGTTCTGGCTTGGGAATGAGTGATGAAATGACGCCAGTACACTCTAGTGGACTTCCGTCTGTGGGATGAAGCACTTGGGGCCGGTCGGCTCCTTTCGTGAGCACTTGAGAACGATCGGCTCTCGCTTCACAAGAGCAGCATGGTTGCTAACACTACGGCATCGCTCCGACTGGTAAATCTACGGATTTATCCATATGGGAAGAAAAAATAGATTCATTGATGAGGAGATTGTGTACCAGTCAATCTCTTAGTAAAAATGCAGATTAGTTGGGCATGTAGATCAGAATGATGTGTATAGTTTGGTGGTCTGGATGCTCGCAAGCTTGCATCTCAAAAAGGCACAACATCAAGTTGTCAATCTCTTAGTTAAAATGCAGATTAGTTGGGCATGTAGATCAGAATGATGTGTATAGTTTGGTGATCTGGATGCTCGCAAGCTCGCATCTCAAGAAGACATAACATCAAGTAGTCAATCCCTTAGCGAAAATTCAAATTAGTTGGACATGCAGGTCAGAATGACATTTTAGAAGTACATTTCGGGAGTTATACGAGCCAAAAAATTACTCCTGTCAATTGGATTTGAACCCACGACACTTGTCTCACGAGACCGTAATCGTATCCATTGAGCTACACCTCAACTATCGTGTCTGGAGACAGTCACATTACTTCACTATTCAGTAGAAGGAGATAAAAGTGGGAGACTAGGGACGGCGGAGGAGGGAACCACGTGCCGGTGTAGGGCTACCGTCGAGTGCCCTTCCCTACAGTACACTCTAGTGGATGTTTGGAGAAGGTAGATCTGCTGTTCTGTGTGTGTGTGACCTTACCTACCAAATGAAGGTCGGATTTCTGGTATGAGAATGAGTGTTGAAAGGACACCAGTACACTCTAGTCGATGTTTGATGAAGGTAGATCAGCTGTTCTGTGTGTACCCCACCCTCCTACCCTTATGTGTGACTCCCTACATACCTAATACAGGTCGGATTGCGGACTCAAATTTCAATTATTTTAATAAAATAGAGACTCCTAACAACAAATTCTCTCGCCATTTACCTATAAATCCCATCCACTTTTAATTTCTGCAATAAAAAAATATGTGCAAGTTCCTCATTGTTAGACTTTATGTACTATTAGTTTGCGATATCTGGTTAAGTTTGAGATTTATGTATACATTGTCCGTGTTGCAGGCCAAATACCCCGTCCTCGGTAAACTGGTTTTGGTGCTCAAACAGTTCTTGCTCCAGAGGGATTTGAACGAAGTTTTCCACGGAGGCATCTCTTCTTACTCGTTGATTCTCATGACCGTTTCATTCCTGCAGGTAAGTTGGAATCAATAAACAAACCATCTACACTAATAAGCAAGGTTTCGGGTTTTGTGTCGTGACTTTCTGAAGAATGAAATCCCATGACAGCAACAAGGATATCACATGAGAAAGCTCATTGAAACGTATTGTAATGCAGAACTTAAATAAAGAAGACTGGCAGGGGTGTCGTAGTAGGTGGTTATAATGCAACAAGCAATAATGTGTTCAAGGAAAACTCTCACAGTCGAAGAAGTTTGATTAAATCGGCCTCATAGCTCTAGCCATTGGAGTGTTGTCACCAAAGTGGAATTTTTCCTTAAGGCCCTTTTACGCGAGCGATTTTTTCCGGCAATAATTGCAGAAAAAAGTATTGCACAACTATTTCAAAAAAGTTGGACAACTATTCTCTCCTCGAAAAAGTTGCCAAAGATTGCAGGCAATTAATTGACAGGAGTTGTACAACATTTCAGGCCCACGAGCCCTCTCGGCAACTGTTGCATCGTGTTGAAATGAAGTCCAAGGGGTTTGGAAAATTATTGCACTATTGCGGCAATTTTTCGGCCTTGGGTCGGGAGAGGGAACGAAACAGCCAATCACATTGAGAGTTCATTTGTGCAGCATGGCCTTATGAGCAAATATTGACGTGAAACTGCACTGGTGGGGTTCAGCATTGCCTCATGAGAGAATTTTAACGTAGGAAAGATAGGAGTTTATATGTGCAGCATGGCCTTATGAGGAAATATTGACGTGAAACTGCACTGGTGGGGTGCAGCATTGCCCCATGAGAGAATTTTAACGTAGCAAAGATAGGAGTTTATTTGTGCAGCATGGCCTTATGAGCAAATATTGACGTGAAAGAATTTCAGAGGTGAGAGCCAACCCACATTCTCTCTGGCTCAGAAACTGGCGCTGCCAAATTCCCCACTTTTTCCTTTGGTTGGCAGCTCTCCACCTCTTCACCGTCCATGGCGCAAACTGTAGTCGCCCGTGTAAACGAAACAATTGAGCAATTTCTATTGCTCAACTTTATTGGTGCAACACAGTGGAATTAATTCCTTGTAACATCTTGACGCAACACGAGGCAATTTTATTGCTTTGTGTAGCGTACAACTTTTCTAGTGCAATTTTTTTTGGAGTTGCGCAACTTTTGTTGCTCGTGTAATCGGCCCTTTAGTAAGAATGATCACGAGTTCAAGCTCTGTCCGGGTTATCAAATACTAGCCACTCCAGCTCGCTTTGCTCGCCTCCACGTCCAGCCAGGGGTGGGGACATTCAAACATGTAGGGGATATTGCTCGCTTCGCTCGCTTAGTGTGGCTGTATAGATGCGATGGTATTTTACTGTTGAGTAGGGCTTGTAGAATGATTGGAAACAGTAGATCACTAAGGGTGGGTTTCACCATCTAAGAGCTAAAATGGGTGATAATAAACTTTTGGAGTTAAGATAATTAAGCCAACTCCTTGAGTTAAGATCGTTTGTGTTTCACCATGCATTTTAAGGTGGTAGTTTGTTAGTCTTTGGTAAGCCTTGAGGTTAGTGTCCCTAGACATGTTTTCCCGCTGATAAAGCTGATAAGTTTTAATATTTAGGTGATTTTTTTCATGTTTGGAACGGTGCTGTGATATTAGGTTTCAAGTTAGGTGTTCTGTGGAGAAAGATGGAAAGAGAAAAATACAGCTGAATTTTACGAAGGCTGGGAAGGAGTTGTTTATTGAAGTTATGGTAAAGGGGGAAGAAGTGACAGACGCACTGATAGGGAAATAAATCGAACGTAGTACACCTACGTGGTTTACTCCTATGCTATTTCCGCTTCTTTGAAATCGAGACTCGTGGTTGCCTATAATGCTTGCCTGAGATATGCATATAATGTTAATGTACGTCAATCTGTATCCCATCTCACCCTTCTTTGCCTTCCCCTGGAGGATTATTTCATTTTCAGGCATTTAAAATTAATTGCAGAAATAATTAATGGTTCAATGCCAATGTATTTGTCCAACTTAGTTAATAGAGCCTCTTCTTTTAGATCCCACTCTCTCTCTCTCTGTCATCAGGCATACCAGTCGAACTATGTCCAAGTCCTTTGGGGTGGCAGGAGCAAGGATCTGGAATTCTCTTCCCTTGTCTGTGCGTGCGTCCCCCTCCATTGGTCGATTCTTGAAGGCTACTGTTCAGTATCTAGACATCCGATAGTAGCCAGCATTTAGTGCACTCCCCTTCGTTCTCCTCTCCCCCTTCTTCTTTTTGAGATGCAGAATATCTTTAAACTTTCCTTTATCTTTTAATTATTATTTCCTCTATTTACCTAAATATTTTTAATTTGTACTTGATGTTTTTCTTTTCTTCGCCACCTCATGTCTAATTTTGTCTCTTGTATTTGTTGTTCACGTGTGCTTACATAAACATATTGTTTCCTGCACAATAAATTATTTGAATTGAATTGAATTGAATAGTTGGGCTCCCCAGTTGACTCGATCAGCACTTGAGTTTTTGTCCGATCGTTTGTGACACTATGAAGGCCTCAATTTCGGACCTATCAGGATTTTGAAAATGTACTCCTCATATACCCAAAATTCGCTATTTTGTTTTTGGTCCCGATCAAATATGGCACTGTGGCGCCAGAACCGTTAATGTGGCGTGAATGCCACACCATTTTTCAGTATTTAGCCAATAACTTCTAAATTTAAGTTTTTTAAGGATTTTGTTCGAGACATGACATCTAGAGAATCAAAATTCCAACAAATTCTGCTCCCATAAGTTTTCTTGCAGGATAACTACTTTCCAACTTACAGCTGTTCAAAGTCAGAGGAAGAAACCCATAATAGAAAATACACATACATAGGAGAAATATCGGTGAAGCTGATAAGCACTAATCATTGGAAATCCAGGTTAATTACAGTTAAATATACGCACATTCGACTACTTTTTACTCTAGTACCTACTATAGTTTGTCCTCACTTTAGTTGAAATTGGTACGGGTTCACTTCATCTCCAAGTAGTTGCCATATATTGGTGTCTCGAGGTAGTTGTTATCAACGCTTACCACTTTTTTCTTGTAAAGTTATTCACTTTCCCTTTGCAAAGAGTGGCCAGTTTGACGATAAGGTTTGGGGAAGATTCTGATAGCCTATCGTCCCGGTTGTCAACTCGTAAATCGACAATTTACAATTGACAATGGACAATATCCGAGACAAGGGTAAGTCGATGTCTTCAATATGCAGTTCTCTGACCCAATTCACACAAACAGGACTGCACTGATGTCAGCGGATTACGAGAAATGGCGTGACGTTGAAATGAGACCAAATTCCCCCACTGGCACGCTGGAAAGGAGTAACCATTTTGGGCTGTAGATGAAAAGAGGGTGTTTGCTTACTGTTGGCTGAACGACTCTCTGTTGGTCCTGAATCCTCCTCAGCATTTGCGTTTCTTGGCTAGGGAGACTTGCTGATCTTTGGCTGCCGATTCTTCTTGGTGTCATAGGTGCTCGGGCGCCAAAGAGCGGAGACCTGCGACCGCTCAGTCTTCTATTGCTCCCTCAGCGGGCAAAATTCCGCCTCCGGACGGGTTCACAACTTCAGAACTAAGACTTAGTTCTGAAGTTGTGAACCCGTCCGGAGGCGGAATTTTGTCCATTGAGGGAGCAGTGGAAGACTGACCGGTCGCAGGTCTCCGCTTTTTGGCGCTCAAACACCTATGACGCCAAGAAGAATCGGCAGCCAAAGATCAGCGAGTCTCCCTAGCCAAGAGACGCGAATGCTGGGGAGGATTCAGGATCAGCAGAGAGCCGTTCAGCCAACAGTAAGCAAGCACCCTCTTTTCATCTACTGCCCGAAATGGTTACTCCTTTCCAGGGTGCGAGTGGGGGAATTTAGCCTCATTTCAACGTCATGCCATTTCTCGTAATCTGCTGACATCAGCGCAGTCCTGTTTGTGTGAATAAGGTCAGAGAACTGCATATTGAAGATTTCAGCTTATCCTTGTCTCGGATATTGTCCGTTGTAAATTGTCGATTTACGAGTTGACAACGGTAGTGCAAGGAATTAGTCGGAAAAGTTTCATCCCCATCGGACGAACCATACACCCGCACACAAAGGGCAAACAAACATAATTTGATTTTTATAGATATAGAAGAAGATTAGTCTCGCAAAATGAAGATGTTCTGTTGTTTTTCTTTCAGTTGCACCCTAGAGGGGAAACCGCGTTGCAGAATGCAAACTTAGCTGTTCTTCTTATAGAGTTTTTCGAACTCTACGGAAGGAAATTTAATTACATGAAAACGGCAATCCGGATAAAGAATGGAGGCACCTACATTTCGAAACAGGAGGTATGTATTGTTATATTTTTCTTCTTCTTCATAATTATTCACGCTTTTACTCTTGAAATATAATCATAAATAAATAATAACCAATAAATAAAATAGAATATATATTAATAACAAAATAAATAAATAAAATGTCTAATAACATGGTGGAACATGGAACTAATCATAAACAAACTGCTTTTTTAACTTGAAAACAGATTTGGTTACTGTGTGGTCTGACGTCTCTAGTTTTGTTGGATGACATACCGTTTTTTGTTTATTTTTCAGTTTTTATTGTTTGTATGTGTTTCTTTATTATAATTGTTAATTTATCAATAATATAGTTTTCATTTTTGAAAAGGATTGATGAGGTTGGTGGTGCGGGGGAAGAATTGTAGAGCGTAAAGGAGCGACACAAGGTTCCGACAAGGGAAACATCATGTCAAAGACCATTTTCTTTAGGTCACTCACCCCCTAGCGCTTCTAGCGGTATATCTTGTTAGTTCGGAGCCCAATTGTTTCCTGTCTTAGGAAATGACAGCCCTGTAAGGAATAAGTGTGATGGATCAGGTCACTGGAACGATAAAACTCCATAACACTGCAATTGTATGGATTAAGCTTCAAATTGTTTGTATGACACCGCATCTTCAACAAATAGAGGTTATTTTGAAGCTCAACACTATCGTTCACTGTTTCAATTACTCTGTATATCTTTAAATCATCTGCAAACAATAAACATTTGACGTTCCTAATGTATCCTGTGACGCTGTTGATAACGTTGGACAAATAGATCAGATTGTTGTGTATGGCCCATATTCTCGTGACATCACTCCTGGAGTAGGTTCGCGTTTCAGCCAAAGCCGGTCATGACTGCCCTACGTCAATGAATCGCTACTTAACCAACCTATTTCTCACAAGAAGTTTGCCGTCTCACGTCAACATAATTGGTGGTTATAAGGCCATTTTTCAACAGTTTTGTTTTGAAAAAGTATATAATATCGTAGCAATACAAAGTTTCAATTCGACTAAATGTTGTTATAATCGTGCCTGCCAGCGCAATAATTGATTGTAGATTGCTGTCATCGATGCCAATCTAACGTGAACGAGTTTTTATTTGGACTAGGAGCCTACTAACTATTGTAGTTAATCAGTGTCAGAAAACTAAAGAACTTCATTCGTTTAGGCTTTGAGAATAACTACTAACCTGAAAAATAGTAAAGAAAAGATGATTGAAAATTCCTCAGGTGTCTGTACTGCTGTGTAAATACCGAGCCATTGCTCAGGTAGCTTCATCAGCCTTTTATTATAAGTTCGTAGTACTATGCTTAACTGAGGAAGATTTACTTGTTATATTGAATGAATAAAAGGAGAGATTTGATAGGTAGTTTGTCAAACTAAACAAGGCTGGTTGTTGCAACACCAAGAAACGAAACTAATTAGGTAGGTACGTACGTCCTACCAGATTTGTTATTGGTTTAAAGTCCCTAAACAAAGTAGGTGGGTCGTTGCTTTGCCGAGGAATACAACCGCTGATTAGCAAGTATGTCAAATATCGAATCAGGGAATATGCAACATGAATTAAAAACCAGCTGCAAGGAAAAAACCTTGAAATGCATTCCTCTGAAGGTAAGAGTTCATAAAGACGGCATTGGCAGACTCAGTTATTGCGCAAGTTTTGCAGTTACGCAAATTTTAGGGACAAAAAAGATAATTAGGTACCTACTTTCGTTTTTATCAATGACGTACATGAACAAGTAATAATATACGGAAAGTACGTATTTATACCTTCCCTCTAGGAACTCAACTTTCCACATGCGATAATTACTATTCCTGGCTGGCAGAGCCCTCATTGCACATCCTTTCACATGACCACTTTCACAGTACTCTAAAGATTTTTAGTTTCAATTGATTCAAAAAACAGTTCTAAAACTAGATAGGTAATCCACAACATCTTCGCGGCTGATATCTGGAACATCTAGGACACATGTACGCCAACTCCCCAACACACATTTCATATTTCATATGGATCTCTACCCCACAGATTAAATCTTGCGATCGTAGCGTTTGAGGTCATCACCTGATAATAACTTGATGTAATTTGCATCCAATTTATCACCTTGCACATTACAAATAATGAAAATATTGACAAGGAACTAGGTAAGACTATATAATATGCAGTTGTCCAGCTGTGGGCTACAAATGGCGCATTTTATCATAGTTTACTCGTCACCATGACAAAAAGGCAAAATAACTTCGACTTCGCCTTGCCTCGATGTAAGGCTGTCCGTCCAGTGGACGCGATTTCGCAAGAAGAGGCGAAAAGAGGCGAATTCGCGCGAAGGGTTCGCCTCCCTTTCAAACACACAGTTTTAAATGAGAGCCTGTCCACGGCAAGACGCGAAGTGGGGTGAAAAGGGGCGAACGCGAAGAGAATCAAACCAGTTTGTTTTTCAACGCGCCAACAAGCGAAATGGATGTTGACAGTGTGTTTGAAGGGCCTCTTTTCGCCTCTTCGCGCGAAATTGCGTCCACTGGACGGATAGCCTAAGGATGGGCTAGTGTCCAGATCTCGAGAATATCATCCATACTTTGGTGCTACTGCCCACATCTTATGGACCTCCGAGTCCAGCATCAGCCCCCTCAGTGGGTTGACATTTTATCTGAACCAGACAAGGTCCGATCCCTGTTGTTGTACCTGAGAGCCGCTGAGCTCTACTATGAACTGTGATATATGATCTGTAATATATGCATTTTTGTACAATCTAGTCATAGTTTCACTTATAGATTTTATATAAGTTATTTACTTACATACACTTACTTATATTTTATGTATGTTTCACTTACATCCTTTCTTTTGGATTGTTCAAGTTGACAGTACATTAGCTCAGATTGGTTAAACTGGCCCTATGAGTGCTAGTGTGTGTGTTTCTCCCAGTCATTTAGGAACTCAGCTTTTTCGTAGGTTAACCTAATTATTTATCTGTCTATTTGTCCTATGATCTCTTTCTCGCCTCTCTCTATGGCTCCCAAACTCCTCAGAATGTGAAGCCCTTCTCCCCCTCCACACTGGCCTGGAAAATAATAATTTGCCTCTCTGAGCATCACTTCAACATTTATATTATAGCACGACTTTTTCGAATTTCAGATGCAGAAAGACATGAAAGATGGTCACAGACCGTCCGTGCTGTGCATAGAAGACCCGCTCACACCCGGAAACGACATAGGACGCGGCTCCTACGGCGCCCTCCACGTTCGTCAAGCGTTCGAATACGCCTACATCTCCTTATCGCAGGCCGTCAACCCCCTACTATCAATGGTCATCCCGACCAACTCGTACAGGTTAGCTCATTGTCCTTTGTTTTCACCGTTTTCATAGTTTAGGATGAATTCAATTCAAATCAGGTTATATATGTAGAAAATCGGTAAAAAATGATTGTTCCAAGAGTTTTGTTACTGATGCAGTAACACAATTCTATTATAATCTACTTGCTGTGCCTGTACGCACGTTCAATCCCTAAATGTAAGATCATCATGTTCCATCATATATACAGGGTGATTCCCTCGCAGACACAAAAAAAAAAAAAAAAAAATTAGGGTGAAACTTCATCAAAAATGGAGTAAAATGCCGCCAACCGCATATTTTTATCTCAATCGATACTCGAAATATGATTTTTTCAAGATTTTTTCTGGAATACCGGGTTTTTTAAATTTTAAACTCGGATTTCTCCAATTTGCCTCATTTAATTTTAACTTTCAACCTCATTTTCGGTATCAGCATTAAATTTCCTATAAGAATAGTGTACTTGGGTTCTTAAAAAGTACCATCCGAAGACCCCACATCAGCTCAAAAATTGACGATTTTGAAAAAATAATATTTCTGAAAATCTTTAAAACTTTACTACTCTTTTAAAAAGAATCCTGGAAACTGGCAAATCTCATGAAAACTGCTTCATCTAATATGCTTTCCAACGGTATTATCAATTTTACTTTTATTTTGTTATTTAGGAGAGAAAATAATGTTTTAATGTCAAAAAATGTGGGGTTTTCAATGAAATTGTTGGTTTTCTCGAAAGATGACCCTCCATGAACCAACGAGTATGGGGTCAGTTTCTATGTATTTTTTCTCGCTGGATCAAATGGAAACTTGCAGATCTCTCGACTACATCATAATCGAGTTTTACACTTTAATTAACTAGTTTTACCCCATAACACACATACATTTAATCGTAACAAACAAACTAAACATTTGCGATTTTAAGTGTAAAACTCGGTTATAACGGAGTTGGAGAGATCTGCAAATGTTACCATTCGATACAGCGTGAAAAAATACATAGAAACCGACCGTATACTCGTAGGTTCATGGAGGGTCATCTTTTGAGAAAACCAACAATTTCATTGAAAAACCCACATTTTTTTACATTAAAACATTACTTTCTCCCCTAAATAACAAAATAAAGGTAAAATTGATAATACCGTTGGAAAGCATATTAGATGAAGCAGTTTTCATGAGATTTGCCAGTTTCCAGGATTCTTTTTGGAAGCGTAGTAAAGTTTTAAAGATTTTCAGAAATATTGATTGAGATAAAAATATGCAGTTGGCGGCACTTTACTCCATTGTTGATGTAGTTTCACCCAAATTTTGTTTTGCATCTGTGAGGGAATCACCCTGTAATTTCTAATCAATTGTGTCAGTATTGCCAGGAAAAACGTCTGCCAAGTTGGGTGGGCAGTGTAGCTTCCTTACATATTGTAGCATGGACGTACAGAATTAGCAGAAGAACAAATTACAAGTCGAAATGATATAATAAATTAACGTTTGCGCATGCGCATAGACTACAATTTATGTGACGGCGATGAAAGTCAATAACCACGGAAAACAACATAAGCTTGCTAATATTTGTTTACCCTTTGTGTAGTTGTACGTCGGATTATTAGCTTTTGATTGTCGTAGTGGTAATTTTATTGTAATTTATTAGCTTTGTTCGTACAAGGTCAAAAGGGCGCCCTAGAAGAGCTCAGAGCTCAAAATCCCGTCCCAACAAGGTTATGGGGTTGAGAGCTCCGAGTTCCAACAGATCTTAGAGCGCCCCTAGAGCTGCTCTGGGGGTTCCCCAAGCAGCCCCACACTTTTGACGGGGTCTCATCGAGAACTCCGAGCCCTACGCACACGCATTTTGAAATAACCTGCTGCCCTTGAGTAAACAATAATCCACGTAACCTTCTCTAAATTGTCCTCACCTTCTCTACTACGTTTGTTATCACATCTCTTTCACTTTTGTTATCTCATCTACGTAACGTCAATCTTCAACCACTGTTAACACTCGGGTGAGCTTCGACGTGTTCCAACAACCACGATAGTGGGCGACCTTGGGGCTAACCCCATGGCAACTCTGGAGGAGTTCTGGGGGTCGCTGCCATTATATCCTAATATTCTTATACACAATCATGTGGTAAGCAACACAAGCACCTGGTGAAGCCCCACTAGAACAAGTACTGCTGCCTTTTGCTGTTGAAATACCCTCACAGCTCCACTAGTTGTAATTTTACTCCACATCACCCAGGGAGGCTGCGTTCCAAAGTTCAGCATCTCAAGTTGAATATAGGCCCTCTTGAGATTGACAGGCACAAGTTCGAATTCTGTCGAGGTACCAAATCACTTTTAGAGTGTAATATGTGGCAGGTCTATGTATGGGGCTCAAGCCGTAAATAAGTAAATCCCTGTCGAGCCAGACTGTCAACATTGCATTCACTGACGTAGCATCCTTCACTTTCTCACTTACTTGAGACAAAACACACACTGTGGCAATGGACAAGTACTGCTGCCTTCTGCTGTTGAAATACCCTCACAGCTCCACTAGTTGTAATTTTACTCCACATCACCCAGGGAGGCTGCGTTCCAAAGTTCAGCATCTCAAGTTGAATATAGGCCCTCTTTAGATTGACAGGCACAAGTTCGAATTCTGTCGAGGTACCAAATCACTATTAGAGTGTAATATGTAATATATATGGGGCTCAATAAGCTGTAAATAAGTAAATACCTGTCGAGCCAGACCAACAACTTTGCATTCACTGACGTAGCATCCTTCACTTACTCACTTGCTTGAGTCAAAACACACTGTTGCAATGACTGCTGGACTTCTTTCCAGCGAGCGTCTGCTTTCCACTCTTTTTCATTTTTCTAATTCGGTCTGTAATCTGTTGTCGTCATACCTGTCTAATCACTCTCAGCTGATAATTTCTGATCGTTACATTTCTCCTGCCTATGGTCTATCTTGTGGGGTATTTCAAGGCACGGTTCTTGGACCATTATTCTTTTCCCTCTTCATTAACGTGACGTAACCACAAGTGCTGAAATCTAGCAAATACCACCTTTTTGCTTTTTGACCTTCAAATTTTCTTTCACGACCCGTGACGGAGGTGGTGAACACTGTTAGTAATATTAACACTGATTTAGGCCTTGTTGGTGAGTGGGCTAGATCAAATGGAATCCTTTTAGGTCCTGGGAAGACCCAGTGCATTGTCTATTACAAAAAGCCTATAACTACTGACCCTATCCCTCCGATTCTAGTGAATGAAGTGGTTATTCCCTACTCTTATTCTGTAGTTGACCTCTGTGTGAAATCAAACTCTACCCTGACTAAATTAAACTCTACTGTAGGGTTTATGGAGCGCTCCACTCCCAGAAATGTTTGGCGTTTTTCACCCCAAATTTTGTTGTTACTCTAATTATCTCTATTTTCCTCTACTGTGACTCTGTTTACACCGTTGAACTTGTCAGTGTCTCAAAAATTGGAGGTTGCACTTCGTACATTGGGTACGCTTTTGAATTAAACTTAAGGGACCATATCTCTGTGTACAAACATAAATTTTTAGGTTTGGACTTATTTAATTCCTTTAAATTGCAGCAGTTACTAACTGTTCATAAGATTATGAGTGGTGCTTTGGCTGGCTACCTCAGAGGCATGTTTGTTGGTTCTCTTTCCCAAAGATCAGGGGCCATTCGTATCCCAGGCCACGCTACCGGAGCTTTTGGTCAATCGTTTGGCGTCGTGGGTGCAAGACTGTGGAACTCTCTGCCTGTCCACATTTGCTCTCTCTCTCTGATGATACTAGACGTGCAATGGATAGTCGGAAAGTGGTTTTTCTGTGCCTGATTGATTTCTCCCGTGCATTTGATACAGTAAATCACAAGCTGCTCGTTTCGATCCTTAGATCTATTAATATTTCCGAAAAGTTGGTGAAGTGGTTTGCTTCGTTATTGGATGATCGGTGGCAGATGGTGAAAAACTCATGATGGTAGACAGTCTTCATGGCAAAGATTGCAGGTGGGTATACCTCAAGGTTCGGTGCTTTCAGCTCTGGCTTTCTCTATTTTTATTAATAGGATTGGTACATGTTTCAGTGAGAGTTGTAGGTACATGCTCTATGCTGATGACCTACAAATTTACACTGGAGTAGATTTAGCGCATTTACAACATGGCATTAAGTCCTTAAATGAGAATTTGGCCAGACTGAATACATGGTGTCATGAGCATGCACTGAGTGTTAATCCCTCGAAATGTAAAGTGGTAGTGTTAGGATCCTCTGGCCTGCTCAAGCAAGTGGATCTTGTGAACGGCGCTAGTATTGAAATAGACACGGTGCCATTGCCTTTTGTACTGTCGACTAAAAACCTGGGATTGGAAGTGGATAGTCGGATGAAGTGGGGACAGCAAGTTGCTTCGGTATCTGCTAAAGTCTATAAAGGCCTGTACCAATTTAGACGCATTGCTTTCCATTTGCCCGAGAGTGTGCGAATCAAGCTTGTGCAGACGATGCTTTTTCCGATTCTAGACTACGGTGCTGTGGCGTATAGTGACATGTCGTCTGACAAGTACGATACATTGCAGCGAGCACAAAATGCTTGCATCCGTTTTATATTTAAATTTCCTAGGTGGGAACATGTGACGCCATATTTTCAAAAACTTGGTTGGTTGAAGATCAGGGAGTGGAGAAAGTATCGCCTTGGTGTGCTTGTTTTTAAAATTTTGAAGTTCGGTAGACCCTCTTATTTGTTTGATGATTTTCAGTATTTAGGTAATAGTCATACAATGAACACTCGTGGTTGTGATAGGCTATTACATGTCCCCTACACAGGACAATGATTTTCAATAGATCATTTCACGTTCAAGCAGTGCGAATGCACAATGAGAATATTGAACTATTTGATACAGATATGTCTATTAGTAAATTTAAGAAAAAATTTAAAGAAAAGTTATTAAAAACATATGACGATTAATTTCTTAGTTTGTAGTTGATAGTTTGATATGCTGAATAAATACTATGTTCATGTTTAAATTTTGCAAATTATGCATAAATTAGTATGAGTTATTATTTTTTGTTTGTTTTTGTGATGAGTGGACACTTTAAAAATAAACTATTAGTGAAGTGAACTCCGAGCGCAATATTATAATTTTATGAAGACTGATGTTAATTTTTTCTGTTTTTGTACTTATGTTTCCTGCCAGAGTGGTAGAGAGGGCCATATGGCCCTAATTTCTGTGCAGGTGAATAAATAAACAGTCAAACAGTCTCTCTCATATAATCAAATTTAGGAACTCGTGTAAGAAATTTTCATCCACCTTGATTTTTCCTCTGCCCCCTACTTGATTTTTTCATAGTTTTATTTTACTTTCATTTACTTACTTGTACATTTTTTAAATCAAATTTTTCTCTTTCTATTTAGAGCACAAGCGGCTGTAATTATTACTAAGTTATTGCGTGTACATAATGGAAACAATATTTCTTCGTACAATAAAGTTTATTTGATTTGATTTGCTGAGCGTGTGCTGCTGTCTGCTGTAGTTTAACTTCTTTTGGTTCGTAACAACATGTAACACCTCTTGCAAACAATCATTTCATAGATTTTCTACACTCAAACTATGTTGATCATTTAAAAAAAATTGAGATGATTTAGTTATCGTTTCAGTATATTAGGAAGAATCGTCAAGGTCAGGGACCGAGTCATTCAATACCGCAGTTGGGTGAGGTCCAATTTCCCCGTCAAGACGCCTTCTGGACCTCCCTCGTCATCGTCCTCGAGTCATCTCTCCGTGTCGTCTTTCGGAAGCAGCGACGATTCCGTAAGTATCCACTCCTCAATGATCCTAGCATTAATAAGAATATGGTTACACATTGATCACGCTTGGTTACTTAGGGCCACTTTCACCAACAACTTATGTAGCGGAGTTTGGCCATTAAATATAATCTCAAGGATCAAATCTTGGTGTCTTTTACCAACCCGAAACTCGGTTAAACCCAGTTTGGGATAATCGAGTTTCCTTAACGGAGATTCGGCAAACTGTCCAATGAAAACATGGACAATTTGAAACGACAATTTGAAAATCCGCCATGTGTCTGACATGAATCATTACCATGACCAATTGAGGAGCTGACATGGAAAACCAGTTAAGTCCAAAAATCAAATTTCATAGGAACTCCCTCTGAACTCTTATCAGATTTTTTTGGACATAATCTCTTCTCCATGCAAAGGTCACACATTTATTCAGGGTGCGATCTAGCATGGACGGGAGGACCTAAGGCCGTTGGCGTGACCGTTTACTTGCACTTTGACGAAAAAAAATGGCCTTTCGATTTTTGGACTTAACTGGTTTTCCATGTCAGCTCCTCAATTATTACCCGCCCTTTTTTTATCTAGTTACCTAGTTACCATCTACCTAGTTAGTATCTAGTTTCCATCTAATATTCTAGAACGTGTTTGGAGATTGGAACGTAAAACCTATTGAATTTCTTTGATATCATTAATATTTTGTTCAATATCATTTATAATATTCGTTGATTTTTTGTTGTTATTTTACATAATTTATAATATTCGTTGATTTTGATCGAGTTCGAATTCGTATTGAGCGCGAGTATACCTACCTATCGAAATCAAACTGTAGGTATCAGCTGTGGGTGCGCGGCCATATTGCTCGATATCATTGTTATCACGGCTAAACGCAGATTGGCAAGTGTAACTGGCCGGGGCTTGGGAGATTAACCTCAAGCCACCTCGTTTAAACTGGTAAAGTGGTCTGGTGAAAGACGATGAGCTGGAATCTCCATTATTTTCCAATCTTTTCTAAGTTAAACTCGTTTATGTTGGTGAAAGTGGCCCTTAGGGTGGTATGCTAGAACGACCCTCAAAGTTGGAGGGATGATTGAGTAAGGGAGCTCCCTCACTTTTTAGAGGGTGGTTTAAGTTAGGCCCTTGAAAAAAATGTAGTGCAAGAACTACCCTTACAGTCAGAGGGGTGGTTTGCTTTGAGGGTAGTTTGAGGGGCTGTTAGCTTCATTGCTCCACCTATCCAACTTTCCATGTGTGGCAGATCTGAAGAATATGTTTGTTATTTAGACTTATTTCTCAACTACCTACCTAAACCTATCATGGTCGTGTAGACTGAGGCAGAAATAGAAACCCACCACCACCATCTCATTGTACTGCCCGACAACAAACTGTCTGCGTTCTTCTTTTTCATTTTGCTGTGCTTATATGGGCTGCCTGGGCTAAAGCCCAGGACACTAGATTTTGAAGGGACAACATTTCCAAAGGATATACCTATACTTACTTTTTATTTTTTAATATGTTATGTTTGTTAAATTCTCAAAAGTTCCATCTCAATATGAACACAACAATAGGGCCACTAATAAAATGTTTCTGTGTCCGTGTGTGTGACACCCTACGACCTAAATAAGGGTCAGTTATATTTAATTTATTAAGTGGGAGGTATATGTATCATCATTATGTGCGTGTCTACACGTAATAAGAAAAAATATTGGAAACAAGGAATCAGATGCTGTTTTTATGCAGCTACCAGGAGTCCATTGCAACGTCATCAGATCAAATCAAATTTATATATTTCTTGACCTGTTGGCCATTTTTACTTTCCAAACAGAGAGGGTAGGCTGAAAGTATTGTACCTACGCTTCACAAGCGTCTCAAGTGAAAACTGCGACGAATTAGGAATCCATTACGGCCTCTGATCAAATATATGTTGCTTCACCTTTTGGTCATTTATAATTACGGAAGGTGGAAAGTATTGTACATTTCACAAGTACCTATCTCAGGTGAAAATGGGGACAGGTTAGGAACAATGAATCCATTACAGCCTCAAATCAAATGTAAGTAGGTGTATATTTCTCAATATTTCGACATTATTACATTCCAAACAAAGTGGAAACGTGGTATTACGGACAGATTACAGCAACGAAAGACCCTCAAGGGAGGGGTTCGTTCTAGCATACCACCTCTAATTGCCCTAATTTTATTTAGTGACCAGTTATGAACAGTTCAGAACTGATTGTCTGAACAAACTCTAAGACTTATGTTATCAAGTGAATAACCTTTAATGGATTTCTGTTGCAGGAAGGAGACAATAACGAAGTGCCTTCTAGATCAGTTCCACCTACGAATAACTCGACAGTTCCTTCCAAAGCCAAACAGCTGTCACCCGTCAACAGCTGGCGAACTAAAAACCAAGGTGAGCTACCAGAGTTCAGCCTGGTATCTTTTTTAGTTTATAATTTTTATTAATTGAACATCTTTGAAATCGACCAAGAAAAAACAAATTTTTTAGCATGGAACATGCTTCAGTCTTGGCCTAACTAGTGACCAACGTTACGCGGATATGTCACGAAATTTTAGCATGGAACATACTTTAACCTTGGACTAACTAGCAAAAAACTTTACGCGGATGTGTCACAAAACTATGGCCTAACTCGCGAAAAACGCTATGCGGATGTGTGACGAAATTTTAGCATGGAATATGCTTTATTCTCTTTTGATTTTCACTTACAACCAAGCCATTGCTGGGGAAATGAAAGTTCTTTAGTTTTCATCGGACAAAAATCGTTCTCCACTCGTTGCAAAGCTCTCGATTTATCACGCATTTCTTTCGTACTTGTTCTTATATTCATGTCGCAGTTTCACGTTTATTTATGTTATAAATGCCTGAAGGCGCGAAGCTTTTATACGGACGCCCCCCCTCCCCCGATAGGAACGCTCGCCGCTTGGGGAGACTCCCCGTGAAAATCGTCATGGCCATAGCGTCAGTCATAATCCGAACTGTCCCGAACAATCTCGATTCTACCTGAGGCCTCCCCGGTCTTTCTTTCTCTACTCTACGACACCAATAATCACTTTCATAGTATATAACAATGAGAATGATGGTGTAGAAATTACTGAATGTACTTCTGATCTTGATGAACAGGCAGATAATTAAGCTTTGTAAATGATTTGGAACTTGTATGTTATATATTGTATGTGAGAACTTAGTTATGCAATAAAACTGATTTTGCAAAAATTGAAGGATGCAAATTATTAAAATTATATGAAATTAATTCCAATAAGAGGAGATTGTTTATGAGTATGAAAATACTAATAATTCTATTCTACGCTTTATGATATAAAGCTTCGCTTCCTTCGGGCGTCCTTAGATTTAGTTTTGTATTAATTAGAAAGTTTTGTATTTGAGTTATTGGGTTTATCGAGGCAGCGAGGTTTTCTTCACGTGATTTTTTCTCTTTCGTTGTTTCAAAATCCCTCTCCTCTTCAGTCTTCCATGTAGGGAATTCCAGCTCTCCGTCCTCCGATCCAAGTGATCGAATAACCGTTCTTGTGCCCCTCGGTTTATCAATCACATTTATCCAATGGATAAGGGGGATTTATCTGAAGGACAGCGCTTTCCTCTTGATAACACAATAGGGGGTGTTTATCCATCCCTTGTTAAACATATCTGGCGTTTTATCTGGTCCCTGGATGGCTGGATAACAATTATAACTGGAGGTTAATGAGATATCTAGAGCTTTCTAACCTCAAACAAGTTCATTAATTCACAAAAATCATATTTGAATCTCAAGTTTGATTGTCTTTATTTTTGTACCTTCCAATGAATATATGTCGCCGTTCGTCTCTATACCCGCCTTGATCGTGTTCTAGGCGGTCCTTATCAACGAGAGTTGTTTATTAGGCTGTGGCGGTAACAACAGTTGCCATCAATTCACGGTGGGTAAGAAACGTAGTGTAGTTACTAAAATCTAGGAGAGTTATTTCTGAACGAAGAAATTGAAACTGAAGAACTTTGCGGACTTTATGTATAATTCCGAACGGTCTTTACATATATAATTCCGATTCACACAAACGAAGCAAATAGGTAGGACTTATATCGTTACTATAATGTGCTGAGTTCCTGTTAGGTACTACTGTTATACGGACTAGATTAGGGCTTTCCAAGCCCTAACAGGCCTCTAGTATTCATATATTTGGGGATTTGTCTTCAAATAGCAGCAACAGCGAAGATTCTATCGTAGCATAATTCTTTGAATGGAAAAGAAGACCGTATATACCTACCAAGTAAGGCCCTTCTCCTACTAATACGGGACGAGTGCGTATTCTTATTGAGGTTTCGGTTGGACAAAGATATTCTTTACATTCTAACACAGATCGAAGATGAAATTAAGTCCACAACTTAATGATCACAATAATTCATTCATAATAATTCAGGTTGCAATATCGCAATTCGTGTATGTATTTCTCTCTCTAGAAATGAAGCAAATAGCAAATGGCAAAAATGTGGTGGTTCTTATTTGCCAAGCTTGATAACATGATGGATACTGTTCTGGAAATAACGTCAGACCCGATTTTTTTAATAATCGATCCATGAAGGAAATGTAGCTCCTACTCTTCTCTGTGGTAGCTCCATGTGTAAATCGCCCTTATTTTGTCGCCTACGGACACCAATGAGGATGTTAACGGAGCTATCAGCCAGACAGAATTTATCTGAGGGATAATTTTACCCGCTAGTTAATTCGGCATTGATAAATGACTCACATTCTTTATCTGGAGTATAGGGCTATACTCAGTATAGCCATCCTGCAGTTAATGTAGATAATTAATAAACCGGCCCTTAAGGGTCTTAGTTTAACCTTTGACTTATGATATTAAAGAGCTTTTGCAAAAGATTGCATTAACAGTTTTATGATGTTCCATAGAAAGTAGATGTACTGGCTTTTGTTATCCTAATTTTGTCTCCTTTTTCTCAGGTTACCGATCGTCAACCTTTCACCGCACGACTGCTCCCCGCCAGCAAACAAAGCAGTTCTCGAATCAGAGCGGCTTCATAAGACTGTTCAACAACCGCAAAAGGGTCAGCGAAGCTAAGAACAACGAAGCGAAAAGCTAGGGACCTCTGTCGCCTGTACTTCTTGCCATGTAAGTGTACTGTGATCTTGATGGAAAGAAAGTGGGAGCAATTCAGTGTTTTTAGGACATCATACAGTGTTCAAAATGCGATTCTACGGGCCCAAAAAGGGAAAGAATTTAAATGTTTGATACCAATGATTATTTAGGCTTGGATTCCAAAGGTGTAAAAAAATCGAAATGGGTGACAAACGTCATTTTTTGCGTTTTTCGCACTTTTTGCCTATCATATCCGTATATTTTGATTCAATTCACTTTACTTCCACTTTCAGTCGATAAATATTATACCCAGTAGGTACTTCCCCCTACACGTGAATATCCTCTAAGGTTTGTTGAAAGTACAAAAAAAGCGTAGAAAACGGCAAAAATCGACGAAAAATTACCCCAACGCTTGCGCCTGACGAAGTAAGTAGGTTTTATATAGTATCCATTTTGAAGCGGCTGTTTTTCGACGCCGTGGAGTTTGTGGCTAATATTTTTCGACGTGGTTATGCGGCATCGAAGAGTAATGGCGTCGAAAACAGGGGCAAATTATTTACGGGGCTGAGCGCTCTTGTTTTTCGACGCGGATATGCGCTACCGTATACTGGGTGTTTCACCTAAGGGCCATGTCATACGAGCGCTATTGCCGTCGCGCTGATGCCGTCGAGATAGCGCCGGAAAAAGTGCATGTCATACGTGACGGCAAATGCGTCGCGTTGATGCCGTCCCGCCAACGCCAGGTGCCTGTCATACGTAGCGTCTTCCGGGCGCATTTGCATTGACAGGGTCCCGGCGTCACGTGCGCTGCGTCGCTAACGCGACCGTCCGCGTTGGCAGCGCTCAGCGTCCGGCTAACGCGGACTCGCCGACGGCATTAGCGTCCGTATGACATGCTCCATAAGAACCCCATTGCCGGGTTGGAGCGTTTTTAACGCGACGTCATCAGCGCGACGGCAATAGCGCTCGTATGACATGGCCCTAAGTGACTGACACCGGCCAAGAGTCGATTCCACAACTAATTTCCGACAAAAAGTGCCTCCTGGACTTTTTTCTTTAGAAGCTTCGTTTCCGAGTTATTAGAGAGTTCCTGGTTACTGTGGTTACAGATCACATGGTGCACGTGAACCATGATCAGCTGATCTGGTAACAATCGACAGCTGACAAATTACTACAATCGCGCGACTTGAGTAGGACTTGAGAAGATCGAGTTTTAGTAAGTCCTCGTTACCACGTCTTCAACACTATGCCCGTAAATGTTTAAACCCGAGGAAAGTTTCTGTGACAAGCGTGTTCAGTTCATATTTTTATACTAAACATATTAATGATATAATTATATTAAAATATACTATTTTTATTTATATTCATCTTATTTTCACTTGAAGCAGTCTAATCATCGAGTGCCCAAAAACAACTTGGTCAACGACACGGAGGATAAAGGGTTGCTGAAAAACGGATAAAATGTTTTCATTCCAATCATATCTACCTTTTTCAAGATGCAAACATTAAACTACTTAGATACCAACATGTATTATCTTACTGAATTTCCCCACAAAATGCATAAAATCTCTCATACAAATCTCTATGTCTGTGTTACGCTCCAGGAAAATAAATCTCACAGTCGAAGGGGGTCGGTCATGACAGGTTCCATCGGGCCAGAAGGTATGGTCAAATTTTGGGTAGTCGATTATTGGAGGGGAAGTGCCTGGGTCACCTGAAACGGTAAGAGTCTAGGAATTTTCCCCGTCAAGTTCAGGGAGCCATCCCCCAAATGGGGCAGGCGGGTTGAACCCGCCGACCCAGTAATTGAATTCGATAAGGAAGGGAGGCAGGTGTTCCGAGTCAACAAGGGTGGTAAAGCTTTGTTCACCGTGCCTGGTAAAGTAGGCAGTCATACAGGGATAGTTCTTATTGACACAGGGTCAGAAATCACAATAATTGACCCTTCAGTTTATTCAGGTCCCCTAGAACCACTCCATGTTACCATCCTGGGAATTGGTGAAACTCCTGTCCAGCCCCTGGGCGCCGCTACTATCAGGGTAGAAATTGAAGGGAGTGAACCTTTCCTAGTGAGAGCAGCTGTTTGCAACCTGAACCGCGCTGCCCTTATGCTCGTGGGATATGACATCCTATACGAGCGAGGTGCCATTCTCGATGTTCGGAGAAACAGAATAATAACATGGACTGAGGTAAATGATGAAGGAATTTCTCCCGCACGTCCGGAGGTGCCTTACACACCTCTGATGGCTCAGAATGTGGTGAGAACATTTGCTTCGACTGTGAGTGTTATTATCCTGGAGCGTAACATTTCCCCGGAGTCAAATACTAGCCGTCTCGGCTGGTTTGGGGTCGGACAAAATGACGAAGTGAAACTGCAGGCCGCTGGCTCAGCAGATGCTAGCTGGAACAAGTCAGCAGTCGAGCGAGGTCATTGTCACAGTATGTTTTGACTCAAGTGAGTGAGGAAATGAAAGGCATATCAACAGGAAATGTGATGTTTACAGTCTTTTGGCTCGAGAGGGATTTAATTAATTATTGTTTCGTATGATTTCGGGTCATATTATATCGACTGCGCCACTGTAACGGCCCAATAATATTTGATACCTCGACAGGAGTTTGAACTCGCGTCGTCATAACTACGAGAAATTATTATTAATTTCCCGGAGTTGCAACGCTCTAACGACCAGAGCTAAGAGGCCAGGGTGACCAAACCTCTTCGACTGTGAGATTTATTTTCCTGGAGCGTAACATCTGCATACACCAATATTACTACTAACAAAGTTGAGCAAGAACTTGAACAATTGCCAGTGTTCCTGACGGATGTGTCTTCAAGGTAACCTGGAACGGATCGTCGGGCTTCTCTCTGCTGAAAAAACTCGTGTGATAATAAAATTTATTATAAGCCTAAGAAGTCTAATACTTCTCGCTAAGTTTCATAGCGATTTTTGTCCAAAGGGAGGTATGTTGAATGTACTTGAATAACCACTAACTGCCTGGCAATAGGTTACAGAACAAAGACAAGGCTGGTCTGGAAACGCTTGCATACCAGTTTGCAACACATTGGGACATTTTATGTCTTTAGTTTGCAGACTCGTATCATAAGAATTTAACAAGCGGTTGCAATCATGTTCACAATATCAATTAGGTATTGAGAATGATCACCTGAGTGTACACAATTATTCAAATGCTCATAACTCAGCTTGTTGGCCACGCACTTTGCAGTAGTTAACTTATGGTTGGATAAATCGAGAGCTTTCGAACGAATGGTCAACGAATTTTGTGGGATGATAAACGACGAAGTACCACTTCCCTAGCAACGACTCGGTTGTAAGCGGAAATCATCAGAATATTTTCGTGAAAAATTTTCGTCACTCAATTTCCGTGACGTTGTTTTAGTTTATGTGCCATAGCAAAGACATAATATGTCAACAACACGATGATGGTTGATGGAAACTGGGATCAGGTTGAAGGAAATAGTGTCGGAGAAGTACTGGATGTCAAAATCAGCGTGAAACACCTAGCTTGCACCGTAGTAACAGCCAGCGTGTTAGCGAAATTTTGATTTTTCCCTAGAAACCAGGAACTCTCTAATAATCGCTATTGTTTGGAACGAAGTTGATTGGAACGCTAACCGCCCAAAAATTCGGCTGATTGGTTTTGAGATCATTGGTTTATCTGAATCGGAGTTAGTGAAACCGATCATCGTTGTTTAACATCTGAGATCATCTGCTTAACACGTTCCGAGCGGAATGGATCGATCGATCCAGGCGCACTCGTTCGATTCACCCGGAGTGGATCGATAGATCCAGCTATAGAGCTCCTACGTTCTGCCTTCTGACGAGATTACCACGCATTCTGTTGGCTGTGGAGTTTAACACACTTATTGTAGATGATCAGGCCTCCGAAAGAATGCGTTCCGTTTCGTTCCCCATTGATATCAAGGCCCCCGTTCAGTAACATTTTCGCGCCCTTTCATTTCGCGCCTTTTCCATTCATTAGCGATGTTTTAAAGTAGTGATGGATCATTTCCGTCGACAGCAAAAGGATTCTCAGGTAAAAGGAAAAGTGACAAGGCAGATGAGATGTAGGCAGTGCCAAATAGAGACTACTATTGTAAAAAAAACGTGCTGGTACTGTCCTGCATGTCCCGAGCAACCAGGTCTGTGCCACAAACCATGTTTTGAAAAGTGGCACAAGAATGTATTTGTAGACGAAGATACCGAGATGTGAATACCTATTCCATCATCCGACAACATCTTTCTCTTAGTTTAGTAGTACTATATTGTCAATTTTTTATTCAAATTTATAAACATGGACCTGTATGTTTCATACCTACCTAATTATACAATATGTTTTATATCAAAATGAGTTATATTTTATCGTTCCTTGAAATATATATTAACATGTAGCATGTTTTTATAAAAATCACTCATAGGGACCGTTTTCAGTTTTATGTTAAAATTATAATTTCCTAATAGTATAATAATAATAAAAATAATAAATTCTGTATAGATTCATCTGCCTACAAACATTGCGGTTCTGTTTAGAAATATATAATAATCCTAGGTTTGGTATATGGGAACATCATTCGGACGACTAGGAGGGACAAAAAATGAAACATTAGGGATAAAAAATGGGAAAACGTGTATTGTTCTTACTGGGATTTGAAACCGAGGCCTCAAAACCATTGCGGGTTGCATAACCAGCGGTACGTTACTGCCGATCTGGATCGATCGATCTAACTTCTAAAACTCCGCGATATTCATCAAATTTTGGTTCCGCATCGTTGTTTTCGTCAATTGCTAGTCATAATAAGCAGGTATCAACAATCATCTCGAAAAAACAGGTCCCGTCACTAGGAGTTTCCACCAAAATCGGCGCCGCTCGGAACGTGTTAAATAACACAAGACTTTATCTGTTTCAGATTTCCTGCTTTGTATTCGCCGTCTCATCCAGCGAAACCCTCTTCGAGGCTCAGACGTCACTTTGGTTCGTCGACTTGTACAAAATCCACCCCCTTCCCCCACTCTTCACCCCCACCACCCCGAAGTTGTACATAAAACCGTCCCCGAACCCCTCAGTTACTGTATTTTTGTTTTCCATTCATTTAATTTTTAGTCATTCATTTGTTTTTGGGATCGAACGTAGGATATATTTTCTCGCAATTTCGCAAATTTTTTTTTTTTTTTTTTTTTTTTGTTTTTTTTTTTTTTTTTTTTTTTTTTTTTTTTTTTTTTTTTTTTTTTTGTGCATAAAATCGAAAAAAACTTGGGTAAAAAATAAAAAAAAATTAATAAGAATATATAAAAACACAAAACCAAAAAAAAAATATACAAATTTATATATATAAATATGAAATATATTCCTACGCGTGTAAATACATTATTATCTTGTTTTAATTATTACAACTTTACCATTAAATATTAATTCAAAATTTTCTTTTTTGGAGGTTGTTCAAAATCAAAAGAAGCACGAGATTTTTTCTTTCCGGTTGTCTATGGTGTGATTTTGGAGGTCTAGTTTATTTATAGTCAATTTCAGTTTTAATTTATTGATTAATTTATTTATTTATTCGGATTAGTTGGACGTTTGAATGTAAATTTGTCTCTTTAATATTGAGAAAGAGAGAGCAAAAAAAAAAAAAAAAAAAATCTACCCCTTCCATTGAGCTCTGAACCAGCAGTAAAATATTGTATTCAAATATTTAAAAAAAAAAAAAAAAAAAAAAAAATTAAAAATAAGAAAAAGAAGAGTTCCTACATTAAAAATAATAAAAAATTAATTAAACTATTAAAAAAAATTTAAAAAACTAAAAAAATTAATAAATATTGACTCAATAAAAGAGATTTTTTTGGAGCGAAATGGAGGGGTTTGATTGGAATGTTATTGAATCAATCAATATTTTCTATAACTGTTAGCAATTAATTTAAAATGTGCACAAACATTGCAAAAATTTAATAAAGAAATTAATTGCTGTTGAATCGAGGAGGAAAAAATCATTTTATGATCTTGGTATGGGTGTAGATATTGTTTTATGAATTTGAGTAGTTATTTAATTATTCTATGATAAGAATGGTTTGTTTCCTGTGTTTTTTAATTTAAATTTTTTTAAATAAAAAAGAAAAGCAAGCAGTGACGTCATTACAATGTGGTCATGTTATGACGCATTTAGGCTCAGTGATATTGGATAAAGTCAGGGGATTTAAGCTAATCGTATGATTGGAGATGAGAATAGAAATGTATGGATTCACCTAACCTCAATTAGTTCCGTTTTTTCTCAAAAGAATGCGCTCCCGGTACTCAATATTAATATTGTCCAGCTATAACTTATTTCACTCAATTTACATTTCCTATGTTTTCAAGTTTAGCTACTGTAACATGATAACTAGCAAGTTGAACACAAGATGAAATCACATGGGTGATTCTCACAAAATATTAATCACCACTGATGTGTACTGGAAACAACAAAACGGAACACGGTTTCTATTTAAGTCGTAATTCAATTGGCCAATTCATGAGGGAAACATCTCACCTAACCTCAATTAGTTCCGTTTTTCCTCAAAAGAATGCGCCCCCGGTACTCAATATTTATATTGTCCAGCTATAACTTATTACGCTCAATGTACGTTTCCTATGTTTTCAAGTGTAGCTACTGTAACATGATAACTAGCAAGTTGAACACAAGATGAAATCACATGGGTGATTCTCACAAAATATTTGGCACCACTGATGTGTACTGGAAACAACACCTTCTCTATTAAAGTCGGAATCCCATTGGCCAATTCATAAGGGAAACATCTCACCTAACCTCAATTAGTTCCGTTTTTCCTCAAAAGAATGCGCCCCCGGTACTCAATATTTATATTGTCTAATTATAGTGTGCGGAACCTACTTTTGTATTGAAATCTGTAACATGTGAGTTGTGATTGTCAAATTGAACCTAAGGAATATTTTGGCTTAGAAAATTGCTAAATTTCTGGTATATAGATGACGGAATGGCCATAATACAGAGAGACGGGTGTGGTTTCATGAAATTTATCCATTTTGTGAGGTTTTGGGTGTTGAATTTTGAATATTTTTATTTAATTCCCTCCTTCAGTAGTGGATAATTCAGTTTTTTAACCCTACAGGGATTAAGATTATCTTCTTTTGCAGTTCATGTTTACTCATCATTGAGTGGTGGGCATCATTGGTGTTGTCTCAGAGATTCCTCATATTTATGGTGTCCTCGAGGGATTGTCCTACGAGTCCTTCCCTTAAACTCGGATTTTTTACCCAGCATGTGCCTTCAAAAGGTTTAAAACTAGATTGCACACCATTTAAAAATTGAAAAAATAAAATTAAAATAATAATAATAGAGAGCCTTAAAAGACCGATATTTCTATATTTTGGTATTAAGTTCATATTGGGAAATGCCTACACCCTCATCATTTTTTCAAAATTCGTTTTGGTGATGTGAAAGACCCTAGATCACCCACATATTAACTAGTGTGGTAATACACTCCTATTCTGTAATTCAAAACATTTCTCAAAAATATAATATAATATTTCTCAAAATTGAATATACAGGGTGATTCCCTCGCAGATGCAAAAAAAAAATTTGAGTAAAACTGCATCAAAAATGGAGTAAACTGCCGCCAACTGCATATTTTTATCTCAATCCGTTCTCGAGATATGATTTTTTAAAGATTTTTCAGGAAAACCGTATTTTTTTTCCTTTTAAACTCAAATTTCTCCACTTTACTTCATTCAATATTAACTTTTGACCACATTTTCGGAATCAGCATTAAATTTACTATAAGAATAGTGTACTTGGGTTCTTAAAAAGTACCATCCAAAGGCCCTCACATCAGCTCAAACATTGACGATTTTGAAGAAAGAATATTTCTGAAAATCTTTAAAACTTTACTACTCTTCCAAAACGAATCCTGGAAACTGGCAAATCTCATGAAAACTGCTTCGTCTAATACTCTTTCCAACGGTATAATCAAGTTTACTTTTATTTACTTTTATTAAATGAGGGGTTTTCAATGAAATTGTTGGTTTTCTCGAAAGATGACCCTCCATGAACCAACGAGTATGGGGTCGGTTTCTATGTATTTTTTCACGCTGGATCGAATGGAAACTCTTGCAGATCTCTCAACTACGTTATAATCGAGTTTTACACTTTAATTAACTAGTTTTACCCCATAACACACATACATTTAATCGTAACAAACAAACTCAACATTTGCGATTTTAAGTGTAAAACTCGGTTATAACGAAGTTGGAGAGATCTAAAAATGTCACCATTCGATACAGGATGAAAAAATACATAGAAACCGACCCCATACTCGTAGGTTCATGGAGGGTCATCTTTCGAGAAAACCAACAATTTCATTGAAAAACCCACATTTTTTAACATTAAAACATTAGTTTCTCTCCTAAATAACAAAATAAAAGTAAAATTGATAATACCGTTGGAAAGCATATTAGATGAAGCAGTTTTCATGAGATTTGCCAATTTCCAGGATTCTTTTTGAAAGAGTAGTAAAGTTTTAAAGATTTTCAGAAATATTATTTTTTCAAAATCGTCAACGTTTGAGCTGATGTGAGGGTCTTCGGATGGTACTTTTTAAGAACCAAAGTACACTATTCTTATAGGAAATTTATTGCTGATGCCGAAAATGAGGTTTAAAGTTAAAATTAAATGAGGAAAAGTGGAGAAATCCGAGTTTAAAATGAAAAAACACGGTATTCCTGAAAAAGCCTTTAAAAAATCTTATCTCGAGTACGGATTGAGATAAAAATATGCGGTTGGCGGCATTTTACTCCATTTTCGATGTAGTTTCACCCAAATTTTTTTTGCATCTGCGAGGGAATCATCCTGTATATAGCGTCAATGTAAAACAAAACTCTTAGAAACTACATAACTAACAAAAAACTTTAACAACGACAACAGTTCCAGGACACGCGAACTAAATCATATTTAATATGCCATTAATCGTATTTTTATATGGTGGATATCTGTGTTTTGGAAGGAATTATTTTGGCTGTATTAATTTTTTTCGTAGGCGGGACTTTGAGTTGGTTGGGTTTTCGGGACACTTGACCTAAACAAAACCCGTTACTCAAGAGAAGGTTCCTACTCACTGATTTTTTAGGTGCGTGCAAAAGTGTGCAATTCCACTCTAAAAGTGCAATATCCGAGTTTTTTTATTGCCACATGTGGTACATGATTTTGGGGTATTTTTTTCGTGCTGAACCTCGTTATGATGCTCATTTATTGATATTTGCAACGCCATCTTGGGGAAAATACTGGAAAATTAACCAGAATTGCACTTTTCCAACACATTTCCATCAGCATTAAAAAAAAAAAAAAAAAAAAAAACTCCAAAATCATGTACCATGTGTGGCAAGTATCTTCAAAAACTCAGATATTGCACTATAAGAGTGGAATTGCGCACACCTAAAAAATCGAGTGATGGGTCATTTCTCCATGAAATTTTACGCAGAAGTCAAATCTGCAATAAAAAATGGGGGTTCTCGTTTAAAATAACGAAGAAAATGTCAATTACGCACGTTTAAGCACGTTTACGCACGTTTTGCCATTTTTGAATTCTACGCAAAAAACTATGAAGAATGGCGTTGGTCAGCTTTTTTTGTCCAAAATTAGAGAAAATAGTGGTGGGGGGGGGGGGGTTTACTGGTGTACCTTGTATATATTGAAACAAAAATTTGTTTTTCATTAATATATTTTTTTCCACAAATTTTAAATTCCTCTGCAGCAATTGATTTTGTTATCATCTTTTCAAATGGTTTTCTTCACAGCTCAACCGACCAAATGATATTTTGGCACCAACATGGGTATATACCCACATGTATGTACATAATTATATACATGTATCCGGTGGTTGGATGGGGTCTTTCATTTTTATGGAAATGTTCATTGTGTCTCACAATTGACCATTTTCTGCGCCTCCTTGTGTTTTTACAAATTTTCCATTTTTCTCCTATGGTAGACAAATTTTGTTTTTCAACTCTTAAAGGCTGATATTTCTGTACCTCCGTATTTATTTCATATTAGGAAATGCGTATTTAAAATTCTGGTGGTCTGGATGGAATATACTGATATCAACTGATTAGATACTAGTCTCAAATATGCCCATCTAACCATTCAGTTTATGTTGCCTTTATGTAGAAGTTTTGGTATTTTATAATTGAGATTGCTATTTGAGCATAAGATGAAGTCAGATGGGTGATAATCACAGAATATTAGGCACTAATTTGATGTGTACTGGAAACTACACCTTCTCTATTAAAGCCACAATCCCATTGGCCTATTTATAAGGGAAACATCTCACTTAACCTCAATTAGTTCGGTTTTCACCCAAAAGAATGCGCCTCCGGTACTCAATATTTATATTGTCCAGCTATAACTTATTACACTCAATTTACGTTTCCTATGTTTTCAAGTTAAGGTACTGTAACATTGAGAACTAGCAAGTTGAACACAAGATGAAGTCAAATCTTTGATTCTCAAAAAATATTGGGCACAACTCTGATGTGTATTAGAAACCACACTTTCTCTATTAAAGTCGTAATCCCATTGGCCAATTCATAAGGGAAACAACTCACCTAACCTCAACTACTTCGGGTTTTGTCCCAAAGAATGCGCTCCCGGTATTACATTGTCCAACTATAACTTATTCCATACGTGGTTCTAACACACCCACCTACCTATTCAATTTAAATTTCCTATATTTTTTAAGTATCGCTATTGTAATAATTTCATTTGATTGTCAATAATGACGTGTTTGTCAATGTACATAACCTTTACGGAAATTTATCGAAATAAAAAAATGTATATATATAGGTATTCAATTATTGTGAAATTTGGAGGAAACGGTTTATTTCTCCAATACTTTTGGTTTAAAAAAATATTTAAAA
The DNA here is from genome assembly GCA_030762985.1 of Adelphocoris suturalis. Taxonomy (NCBI): domain Eukaryota; kingdom Metazoa; phylum Arthropoda; class Insecta; order Hemiptera; family Miridae; genus Adelphocoris; species Adelphocoris suturalis. The sequence continues at coordinate 164,833 of JAUMHS010000013.1, forward strand.
TCAATAAAAAGGCTGTGATAACAAACGAAAAAGATGTTTTTCTTGCCATTTCTTTCCCATTATTTAATTCATTTCACTATACGTATGAGACATGTATTGTAATTTTATGTATAAAGAGTTATTTTGTGGTCATTGTGTGCAAAGCAGGTTCTAGTTTCAATTGCAATTGTTCGTATATTTTCTTCATATTATTCGGTCGGTGCCTGGATGACGATTAGGATGAAGTCTTTGTCTGGAAAGAAAGAAAAGAGTATTAATTATTAATAAGTTAGTGATACTAGTTCATAATGGTTAAGATTAATATGATTGTATTGCATATTATTGCACGAGGGCCATTATTTTTGTACAGTCTGATGACTGACTCTGATATGCCTTATTGAGCAGATCAGATTTGTGGTTGGATGTGGTACACACATTAGAAAGGACACAGCTTTTATAGTCACAGGTGAAGGGATATTGAATCCCATTGGTCAAGAGAAAGGGGGGCAGGGGGTACAACCAATTAAGCGCAAACGAAGTGAAGGGGGATTATAGCTAATCAGATGAAATGAAGTGAAAGGGGGAAAATAACTAAATTTGGTTTCAACAGTGTGAAGGGATAATTCCAAACTATACAAATGGACCTATCAGTGGTGAAATATATTGACGTATAGCGTTCCCCGGCGCGCGTTGCTGCGCCCAAATTAAATTTGTTTATTGAAGTAAATCTATTTTATTAGTTTTAAATATAACAAAAAAAGTCATGAAAAAGAAAGTATATTAATTTTATTTTAAGGCCAAAGGATAAACAATATTTTTTGTCTTTTGATTTGGTGTATAAATGTACAAATTTTCAGGCGTACCAACTCGTGAGCACGCCACGTATAACTGTCCGTGCGAAAAACAGGCCTTCTCCAAATTCAAACCCGCAATAGTCAAAGATTGTCCTTGTGCTTTATTGATGGTAATCGCAAATGCAAGACGTACAGGAAATTGTAGCCGCTTGAAATCGAAGGGCAATTCTGATGAAATCATCGGTATTCTTGGGATTAAGACTTCTTCTCCTTTGAACTTTCCATTTATAATTTTTGGTTCTATCAAATTTGGTGTCAATTTCTTTATTGTTAGTCTTGTTCCATTACAAAGCTTTGGTGGATTCAAATTTCGTATAAGTATTATTGGTGATCCTAATTTTAATGTAAGTAAGTGTGGTGCCATTCCTGGTGGCTCTGTGACGAAATTACACAATTCCAGATGGGACGCTACATCAGTAGCAACGAAGCCGCATGGCGTATTTTTGGATTCAACATACACGAACGCTATCCAACTGTTCAAAATCTCGCTGTTCACTTAGAAAATGGCCAGCGAGTTTATTTTACCGATCTAAATGCGCAAATAAGAGCTGAACAGCCACCGAACACTACATTAACGGTTTTTTTTCAATTGTGTGCATCCGATGACTTTGCTAAAACATTGTTGTATCACGAAGTGCCAAAATATTACACTTGGAACCCATCAACAAAACAGTTCATGAGAAGAAAGCGAGGTGCAATTGTTCCAGAGTATGGTGGTATACATTCGTCAGATGCTCTAGGACGTGTGTACACAGTGCATCCAAACAATGCAGAATGTTATTACTTGCGATTACTATTGCATACTATTACAGGCCCAACATCGTTCTCTGCCTTGAAAACCTTTACCTTTATTAATTATGTTGCTTATAGACTCCGAAACATAAACATAAACAAAAATTTCTAAAACCTGACACTGCACCCTTTTATGCCCTCTTGGTCAGAGCCCTTTGAACGGATTTGCACCAAACTTTACAGGAACAATCCTTGAATCATGCCTAATAATACCTGAAAGTTTCATTACAATCTGTCGAGCGGTTTCGGAGTCTATAGGCAATATACATATATACATACATACATCCTCTTTTATAGATATAGATAGTCACATTTATAGTCACAGGTGAAGGGATATTGAATCCCACTGGTCAAGAGGAAGGAAAGGGCGCTAGAGGTACAACCAATTAACTGCATGCAAAGTGAATGGGGATTATAGCTTATCAGATGAAGAGAAAGGGGGAAAATAACTAAATATGGTTTCAACAGTGTGAAGGGATAATTCCAAACTTCATAGAAATGGACTTATCAGTGGTGAATTATATTGAGGTATATCCTCATTTAAACATTTACCACATGTTTTGTTGCCATACATTCGGGATGAGTCGATTCTCGATACCACCGATTCTTAGGCATTGGTATCGGTATCGAGAATCGATCGCCTAAAGCCGATACCGATACCGCCCGGTGATGGGCATAAAATGCCAATAAAATTACACTACGGTACTATTGCAACCATCTAACAACGAAGATGGGTGTACCGTGCAACTGTTGTGTGAAGTTAGCAGTTGCGAAACATGAATTGTCCAAAACACAACTTACAATTATAACTTTGTTTACAAGTAGGCTTGTGTTATTTTGTTTGTGGCAACAGAAGCATTAGACAAAGCTATGTTTTCCAAGTATAAAAGCCTAGAGCCAGTCTTATTTGGAAATACCTTACAGTTACCGACGAAAAACTAAAAAACCAAGTCACTCTGCTTAACTTGTTTTATTCAGAAAAAAATCAATATTAGGCAATAATTAATTACAATATTATAATAATATAATAAATTACCTCATTTGCAAATATATTGGGATCAATTTTTTGTAAGTATAAGTTATATGTTGTACAAAAAAATTTGAATATACGTGTTCAAGAGGAATTTTTGTTTTTCACCTACAGGTAAGTTAGGTATGATACGCCGATGGTATCGGTATCGAGAATCGGGAATGGATTTTTTCTTATCGACTCATTACAAAATATTTTCGTTAATAAATTATTAAAAAAAAAAAAAAAAAAAAATAATATAGTATATATACTTGCCCATTTCGGAACAAACAATTTAATTTTCTTAGTTGATTACGGAGGTTTATTATTGAAAATAATACAAAATTACTTACCTGGCGCGATCATGATTTCGTGTTTTTTGGATCTCAACCTCAAAAACGTTAGGTCGTTCGTCGGATCGAGGTCTCGTATAGCAGACCTGTAAAATGACGTACATACATATTCTATATTAAAAAAAAAAAAATATATATATATATATATATATATATATATATATATATATATATATATATATATATATATATATACTACTTCTACTAGACAATATGTCTACTTTAAAAAGTTCCAGTCATGCAGCATGACCGTATGAGCGAATTTTCGTAAATTATCGTACTATATTATGTCGCATTGTTTTGAAAATTGAGGAATTTGAATGAGAAATAGTTAACTAACAATTTTAAGGCAAAAAACTCGTTCTAAGTAATATTATTACCGAAATTATGTTGGTACCAGTGATCTGTGATTCAAGTTTTTACCAACTATTTCTCCTGTATCAAACTTAAATTTAAATCACTCAATTTAAATCAAATTTAAATAGGTACAAAATGTAATACCTGGATTTGTCGCAGAGTTGAGTCATCAGAGCTGCATACTGCACCGTCGTTGTATTGTCTAAAGTGGATTTGATGGGAACGCCTGAGGAAGATTAAATAAGGATTAAGGCCTTAAGTAAATAAGGAGTTTTAGTAAAATACGGATTAATTGGAAAATAGATCAGGATGATGTGTATAGTTTGGCGGTCTGGGTCCTCGCACACTCGCGTCTTAAGGCCTCTCGTCCACTTACGGCACACGAAAAATGCTGACAACAATTCCTCCTTCGAAATGTTACCAAAAACATTGTTGGCAACATTTTCGGTAACAAAGTTATTTTTTCCGTCAACATTGTTAGTAACACTGTTGTCAACACTGAGTTTTGTTATCGAGCCATGAGCGATAACAAACCGGGATTTCTGGTAACATTGTGTTTCACAGGATTTTGAGCCTTTGAATTGGTGGGAGAAGGGTAGACTGTGATTCACACTGTTGCACTGACGACTAAGGATGGGTATCGATGAACAAAACATCGATGTTTGCACATCGATGTTTTTTTTTTTCAAGGAACATCGATGTTTAAAAAACATCGGAGAAAAAACATCGATGTTTCGACACATCGATGGTTTTTAGAAAACCAAAAGAAAAAACTAATTTTTTTTCCCGAAAATTTGCGGAAAAAAGTAGTTCTTTTCAACAATTTTAATAATAGTACCTACATAAGTAAAATCGCAGAAAAGTAGAAAGAAAATGTTCTCATTAAAACACTGAAAAATTGTAAAGAAGTTGTAAAAAATTAAATGTTTGTTTTACAACTTCCAGAAACGGTCTTCTGCTTCGTGTAAAATAACAATTTTGACGCCAGTTCCTCTGAGAGGCGATTTCTCAAGGAGCTTAAAATTAAGATTGCTTAAGAGAATAGCCTCTCAGAAGGAACTGAAGTTGCCACAATTGGAGCATTTCATGATAACGAATGATACAAACACTGATAACAATATGTGATAAAGAATCGACATTACCGTAGTACGAGTCGATTCAAACACATCGATGTTTCTTGAATCTGTACAGTATTATTTTTTATAGAAGAATAATAAACAACCAAGTAAGCATTTATAAAACAAGAATAATTATTGTTCAGGTATAAAAGAACCATCATTTTTACATTAACGACAAAAAAACACATTTGAAAAAAAAACATCGATGTCTGGGAAAAAACATCGATGTTTAAAAAACATCAAAGAGTAAACATCGATGAAAAAAACATCGATGTTTGGGGAAAAACATCGATGTTTTTGAAACATCGATACATCGATACCCATCCCTACTGACGACGAACTGTGGAGGACATTTTGGTTTCTTTGATTAATTATGTGCAGTAGTGACAAGGGAAGTAGTGAAGTTAAGCTTCATCTTGTTCAACGTCATGCTTTCGGAGTCTCATCTTTTCGGATATCCTCGAGAACGTCCCGGCTTTCTCTCTTCGCCAAGTATGGCCGTACCCATACTCTCCTGTGTCGTCTAGTTGACGAGCACAAAACTACGACGCACGCTGCAGCAGTTGCTAAGTCAGCCATAGTCCATCGAGTACTTGAGAACACCTACTTGTTCACACCCAAATGTTATTACTTTGAATGTTAACAACATTGTGGATAACATTGTTAGAAAACTACACCCAAAAAAAGCAGATGGATGAATTTTTGGCAACAAAAAAGTTGACGACATTGTTGCCAACAATGTTGGTAACTAATTTTCCAGATCATCACTTTTTGTTTCCAACATTTTTGTTATCTACAATGTTATGTTAATAACAATTGTAGTGGATTTAAATATGTTTTACTTGGCGTAGGTAGGCCAAGTGGGACATTTATATTCTGATTATGCGGGTTAGTCCCCGGGTTATTCCCGTAAGGAATGTGAGCGGATCCGCCAAGGTCAACTGGCTTGGCGGACTGAACTGGGAGGTAGTTCGTGTCGCAGCCGCGTGGAGCACTGGGCTCGCATAGTGGGTGCTGGGTTCGATCAGTTTGGTACTGAGCCGTTTTGTAATATTCCGGCCTAAGATTTATATCTGTAGGTGGAATATGTTGAGCTTGGTTGAGGTACTGAAAAGTATCCTTCGCTTTTTGCACATTTGGAGTGTATTTGACACTCGGATCGGCCGGGTAGGCCTGCGTCGAATATCGTGGGTACTCGGACAGCTTGGTCGAATCGTAATGATCGGCTTCAGAGCGAGTCTGAAAGGTATCCTCGATCTTTTGTATAGGAGAGGCTTGACCGAACGTTTCTTTAACGAATACGTCGGGTGAGAAGGCGATCCCGGCGTGAGGATCGCGCCTTGCGCCGTCGCTGGGTTCAGCGGATTCGCCGGGTAGCCTGTAGGGAGCGCTACGGGGGCTACGCGGCCCGGCTTCGCCGTCGTCTGCCTTCCCTTGCATGAGGAAATAAGACGGCCGACGTTCCATCGAAATAACCGAGTTTTTAGCTCGTTTCGATGCCTCTATGTATAAAAATAGAGGGTTTGGGAGGTGGACTCGCTTGACAGAGCGTCTTTCCAATGCTCGTATGTCAGGGTCCTACCTCGTAGTCTTGAAAAAGACTTCCTTGGACGGTAAATTAGAGCGGATGAGCAGAGTAATTTACCGGCGTGCCCACAGCGGTCGGTTACGAGCTTATTGCTACGAAACCCGGGCGACACGGCTCGGAACGTCCCTCGGGCGTACGATCTAAAGAGAATATCGATAGATGTACCGGGTGGCGTCCTGACAGATGAACTACGTTGGGCAATGAGCAGGATGAATAATCACTGGACTCGTAGATGCCAATGCGAGATCTGTGTGGAGAGAAGGTAGGCCTTGTAGAAAGCAGTAGGAAGCCGTTCTTGAGATGAACTCGGAATGCAGAAGGTTCGTCAGCGTAGAGCGTGTAGAATTCTTCGTACTTCGAGGTGTCGTCGTCGAGAGCGGAGAGTGGAATGAATTTCGGAGGCTCCGAGCGGGGTATTTATAGGGGGGTGGCCGCCTCCGCGGGGGTGGCCACTTTATGGTTAGTATGCAAATTAGTTTCTCAAATTTCTCAGCTCATCTGGGCTGTCTCCTGGTTGGTCCGCTTAATTTCATTAATTCGACTGTGTAATCTCATTGGCTCGCACATTGTTTTCTCAGTATCTGCGAGTATGATAGCTGAGCTGGTCCTCCGGGGTGCTTACGAGCGTCCGTCGCGGAGCCGACGACCTTGAGTTTAGCCGGGGACCTCGGGTGCTTTCTCTGCGTCAGTTGTTCAGACGGGGTCCCCGGGGAGGCTGCTGGACCAGAGGTGGTTGCTTGCCGCCTCTTGGTTGGTTCGCCTATTGTCTCTCGTGTAATCAGTGTTTCTGATTGGCGAGTAGGCTTGTTTGAATTGTCCTTGCTAGTTTTAGAGGACGTTTGATTTTCTGTTTGAGTTTTCTCGTTCAAGGCGACTTGGTTCGAGATACTTGTCGCATCTCTCTCGCCCAGTAAGTGTCTAGGGAGGTCGCCTTGTGTGTTATTAGTTAATATTTCACTTTTGAGAGAGAAATTCGTATTTTCTCTCTGGTGAAGTATTTTGTTTGACGGAGTTATAACTCGACGTCTTGTAAATATTTTTGTGTTGTGTCTACCTCTTTTTGGTAGCCCTGAAAAGGGCTGTTGACAAGAGGGGGTGGTTTTCACCACAGGGGCCCCCCCAAGACGTCGTGTTATTAACGACGACGCCGGCTGGGGTGTTTCAAGCGCCGTCACCCACCTCTCGTCGAATTTGGTAGAGGGGACGTGCCTTCTGGCAGATTTTCGGGGAGTCTCCTCCTTATTTTCTGCCTGATTTTTGTTTAGTGACACAGCTTCGTCTGTTTTTAGAGTGTAAGCTGGTTTTATTTGCTGTTTGGGAACTTTTTTTGTATGTTCGCCAATTTGCACTGTAACCGAAAACTTATCTCTTTTAACCACTTTGAATGGTCCCGTGTAAGGACATTGCAGAGAGGTGAGCTGTGTGGGCACTCTGATATAGACATGTGTACATGTATCCAAATTTTTGGGCATGTTTACGGCATATTTCGTATTATTATGTTTAATATGCGTAGGCCGGAAGAAGAGAGGCTCCGAAAGGTTTGTAGACGTTACGAAAATGTCTCCTGGGAGTGGTACGTCAATTCCGTAAACTTTTTGGAACGGTGTAGTTTCCGTTGCTGGGTCTACTGCCGTACGCATGGCGAGTAGAACTTTTGGAAGTGCGTTGAGCCAATTTTCGTTTTGCGCTTTGAGAGCCTCTTTCAAAGATCTATTTCTGCGTTCTACCATTCCGTTTGTTGATGGTTTGTATGGTAACGTGTGAGTATGTTTTACTCCGAGACGTTCCATAATGGAATTGAATAGATCTGATTCGAATTGAGTGCCCTGATCACTTGTGATGTATTTAGGTACGCCCTTTGAAGCTACCCAAATATTGATAAAGGCGTTTGTGATCGTGGTTGTTTCGATGTTGCTAAGAGGAACTGCCTCTAGCCAACCCGTTGCTCTATCAACCATCATTAAAATGTAACGTTTCCCTCCTTTAGCTAAAGGTAAGGGTCCGGTAATATCAACGTGTACGTGTGAAAATTTGTTAGCCGTTTCAAATTCGGAGTAAGGGAGCTTCACGGAGCGCGTGATTTTTGCTCGTTGGCAAGTTTCGCACGCTCGGACCCAGTTGGAGACATCTGCACGGAGTCCGTGCCAAAAATATCTTTGTTTAACTTTATACACTGTAGAGTGTATACCTGGGTGTCCCAAATTGTGAATTTGGCTGATTATTTCTTGCCTTATTTCGTTTGGAATATAAGGTCTCGGGTGTCCTAGGTCTAGGTTACACCAAATTTCTCCTTGAGGGAATTCAACTCGTGTGAGTTTCAATTTGTCTTCTGCGTTAGGAGGAGAACGAATTTGTGAATTTGAAATGTGCAGTAGAAGATTGCACTCTATTGCAGCCGTAATTTGCGAAATTTCGGCTATGGGTGGACCCTCGTCCGTCTGGGTTGAAATCGATTTTGTTTGAATTTCAACCGGATCGAAGGGTCTGGAGAGTGCGTCGGCGACGACGTTGCTCTCTCCGGGAATATGACGAATGTCACTCGTCATTTGAGAGATGTATGTTAGCCATCTTAATCTCATTTTAGAAAAATGTGCATTTTTCTTAAGCATCGTGCCTAGCAGAGGCTTGTGATCAGAACAAATATGAAAAGATCTGCCGTCCAAGTCATTGTGCCAGTGAATGCAAGCTTGGTAAACGGCGAACATTTCTTTGTCGAATGATGCTTTGTTCTTCCATTGTTCCGGAATTTCTTTACTGAAAAATCCCAATGGTTGGTAAGATTTCGAGCCATGTTTGTCTGTAATTTCCTGCTCTAGTGCCGCTCCGATGTGTGTGTCGGATGCGTCGCAGACTAATCTCCACTCTGCTGTAGGGTGTGGGTGAGCAATGTTATGCAATGTTGCTTTGATCATTGCTTGTTTTAAGCTGTTGAAAGCTTTTTCTCCCTCTGATGTCCATTCGATAGGTGTTCTGTCATTTTTTTTGTTTGACTGAATGGAGTCATACAGAGGTTGTGCCGTGTGAGCGAATTTACTTGAGCAGGCTCGGTAAAAACCACACATCCCTAGGAATCTGCGTAGACTTCGTACGTCTATCGGCCTAGGAAATTGTTCTATGGCTTCTATTTTATCTCGTTTAGGAATTATCCCTTCTTTCGAGATAGTGAAACCTAGGAAATCGACGGTAGGTTTTGAAAAAATGCATTTATCAAAACCTACTCGAAGTCCGTGTTCCCCTAGCTTGTCAAAAATTTGTTTGAGGTGGTTCATGTGTTCTTTATAATTTTTAGAAGCCACCAGGATGTCATCTAGGTATACAAATGCGAAATCAAATTTTCGCATGATGCTGTCCATGTATCTTTGCCATGTTTGAGCCGCTCCGGCCAAACCCATGCTCATTTTCTTAAACTCATAAAGACCGAAAGGTGTAATAATTGCAGTTTTATGAGCGTCATCTGGGTGCATCGGAATATGATAATATGCCGATTTTAAATCTATTGTCGAATAGATTCGTGTATCATGTAAATTCGCTTGGAAAGAGCGAATGTGAGGAGGAGGGTAGGCGTCTTTCTTCGTTTTCGCGTTCAGGAAACGGTAGTCGCCGGTGATTCTCCATGACCCGTCTTTTTTTGGCACACAGTGTAACGGGGATGCCCATTCGGAATCTGATGGTGCAATTATGCCTTCTGAAAGCATTTTGTCAAAAGTACTTTTGACTTGAGCCCGTTTTTCGCCCGCCATGGGTCTTGCTCGGAAGTGTACTGGTGTTCCTTCCGTGGTTATACGGTGGTAAACCCCGTTGTTTTTCCACTTTCCTTGAAGTTTGCTCATTTTATCATTGTATTTGTCAATGATAGAGCGAATGTTTTCGTCCTCCGTGATTTGCACGTCCTCTGGTTGAGGGTTATTGTCACGATGAGGGATAGTAGCTGCTATTTGTTCGTCAGTGAATTTTTTGTTCATGACTGCAGCTATTTTTTGATCGGCATAGCTCTTTATTTTATCTTTATAAATGTACTTGTGTTTGACCCGTATTCCGATATCCCAAGACTCGAGGAATGGTATACCTAGGATCGCTAGATCAACTTTCGTGATCATAAAATCGGTGGTCATGTCTCCGAGGCCGATGTTAATTGTCGTGTCAGCTCGCCCTAGTGTGTCTATAGGGGCTCCGTTAGCTGCTGTGAGCTTAACGTTGGACTTACGAATTTTTAAGCCCAATTTTTTTGTGACATTGTGGGGCAGAATGTTCACTTCTGCTCCCGTGTCGATGAGAAATTCAGTGCCATTTAGTTTGCACTTGAAAAAAAGCCTTTTATACTCAGTAGACTGCCGGTGTATAGGCTCAGATACACTGGCAGTTATTCGTTTTCCGAACTCTCTACGTCGGAGGTTGGAACGGTACTTTCTTGTACCGATCTCTGAGTATTTTCGTTTGAAACCCAGGTTTTAGGCTGTCTTATAGCCGCTGCCTTTTTGCTAGTTTTGGAAGCAGTGTTTGTCTTCCAAGTGCAGTGTTCTGGGTCTGCACATTTGCGAGTTTCGTTACCGAAACGTGCGTGGTTTCGACAGACATAGGCCGTCGGTTTGTGAGGCCTACTCTCTACTGGTTGGGGTATGAACTCAGCTTGTTTTGAGAGGGCCTTTTTGAAACCAGTATTCATGGGTTTCGGAGTAGATTCTACTCCTCGTATGTTCAGAGAGGTATTCTCTGTTTTGTACGCGTGTAGCGTATCAGCTAGGTCGAGCCGGGCGGTCGTGGTAGGCTGAGCTGCGACCATACCTCGTGCTTCGATGGGTAGAGTCTCGATCCACTTTTGAGTGATCAGAGCTTCTGAAAAGTACCCAACAGCTTTAGAGTACATTTCGTGGTACTTGGTGCTGGGTTTTTTGGCGAGAGATGCGGGGTCCTCGAGTGCGAGGAGCCTGTCCTGTAAGGACAACCCATATTCTCGCTGTAGGCGCTGTTTGGCCTCTTCGTAGGGTGCGTGGGGTGCCGTGAGGTAAGCTGAGTCGATAGCTTCCCTCATTTCTTCTGGTACCCACTTGTATATAGCTGAGAAACATTCATTCTGCGTTCTCAGGTGTTTTCGCACGCAGTATTGATCGAACTCGGCGAGTGCACGATCGATATTCTTCTTTTGGAAGATTGGTTTTTGATAATCTCCCATCTCCTCTAAAAGTGCTCGAAAGCCACTTTGTGTAGAGGGATGTTGCGTGAGATGTGGGGCGTAGAGGCCCGGCGGGGGTCGCACGCCCGCAGTGGTTCCCTGAAATCCACTAGCTTCATAAGAGGGAACGAAATGCTCCGTGTTAAGCCTGTTCAAAGGCGGGGTCACCATTTGTAGTGGATTTAAATATGTTTTACTTGGCGTAGGTAGGCCAAGTGGGACATTTATATTCTGATTATGCGGGTTAGTCCCCGGGTTATTCCCGTAAGGAATGTGAGCGGATCCGCCAAGGTCAACTGGCTTGGCGGACTGAACTGGGAGGTAGTTCGTGTCGCAGCCGCGTGGAGCACTGGGCTCGCATAGTGGGTGCTGGGTTCGATCAGTTTGGTACTGAGCCGTTTTGTAATATTCCGGCCTAAGATTTATATCTGTAGGTGGAATATGTTGAGCTTGGTTGAGGTACTGAAAAGTATCCTTCGCTTTTTGCACATTTGGAGTGTATTTGACACTCGGATCGGCCGGGTAGGCCTGCGTCGAATATCGTGGGTACTCGGACAGCTTGGTCGAATCGTAATGATCGGCTTCAGAGCGAGTCTGAAAGGTATCCTCGATCTTTTGTATAGGAGAGGCTTGACCGAACGTTTCTTTAACGAATACGTCGGGTGAGAAGGCGATCCCGGCGTGAGGATCGCGCCTTGCGCCGTCGCTGGGTTCAGCGGATTCGCCGGGTAGCCTGTAGGGAGCGCTACGGGGGCTACGCGGCCCGGCTTCGCCGTCGTCTGCCTTCCCTTGCATGAGGAAATAAGACGGCCGACGTTCCATCGAAATAACCGAGTTTTTAGCTCGTTTCGATGCCTCTATGTATAAAAATAGAGGGTTTGGGAGGTGGACTCGCTTGACAGAGCGTCTTTCCAATGCTCGTATGTCAGGGTCCTACCTCGTAGTCTTGAAAAAGACTTCCTTGGACGGTAAATTAGAGCGGATGAGCAGAGTAATTTACCGGCGTGCCCACAGCGGTCGGTTACGAGCTTATTGCTACGAAACCCGGGCGACACGGCTCGGAACGTCCCTCGGGCGTACGATCTAAAGAGAATATCGATAGATGTACCGGGTGGCGTCCTGACAGATGAACTACGTTGGGCAATGAGCAGGATGAATAATCACTGGACTCGTAGATGCCAATGCGAGATCTGTGTGGAGAGAAGGTAGGCCTTGTAGAAAGCAGTAGGAAGCCGTTCTTGAGATGAACTCGGAATGCAGAAGGTTCGTCAGCGTAGAGCGTGTAGAATTCTTCGTACTTCGAGGTGTCGTCGTCGAGAGCGGAGAGTGGAATGAATTTCGGAGGCTCCGAGCGGGGTATTTATAGGGGGGTGGCCGCCTCCGCGGGGGTGGCCACTTTATGGTTAGTATGCAAATTAGTTTCTCAAATTTCTCAGCTCATCTGGGCTGTCTCCTGGTTGGTCCGCTTAATTTCATTAATTCGACTGTGTAATCTCATTGGCTCGCACATTGTTTTCTCAGTATCTGCGAGTATGATAGCTGAGCTGGTCCTCCGGGGTGCTTACGAGCGTCCGTCGCGGAGCCGACGACCTTGAGTTTAGCCGGGGATCTCGGGTGCTTTCTCTGCGTCAGTTGTTCAGACGGGGTCCCCGGGGAGGCTGCTGGACCAGAGGTGGTTGCTTGCCGCCTCTTGGTTGGTTCGCCTATTGTCTCTCGTGTAATCAGTGTTTCTGATTGGCGAGTAGGCTTGTTTGAATTGTCCTTGCTAGTTTTAGAGGACGTTTGATTTTCTGTTTGAGTTTTCTCGTTCAAGGCGACTTGGTTCGAGATACTTGTCGCATCTCTCTCGCCCAGTAAGTGTCTAGGGAGGTCGCCTTGTGTGTTATTAGTTAATATTTCACTTTTGAGAGAGAAATTCGTATTTTCTCTCTGGTGAAATATTTTGTTTGACGGAGTTATAACTCGACGTCTTGTAAATATTTTTGTGTTGTGTCTACCTCTTTTTGGTTGCCCTGAAAAGGGCTGTTGACAAGAGGGGGTGGTTTTCACCACAACAATGTTTTCCGCTAACATTTGGTCTGTAAAGGCCTTTAGGAGCGGAATGCTGCGAACTGCGAAGCAAAACGAATTCTGGCGAATGCCGTTCGCCCGAAATCGTGCGAATGCCTCTCGTCCATTGCCTCAGTATTCGTCCGGATTCGTATAGACGAGATGGCTCTTCGGAACAGCTTTCCTGATGATTCTTCTTTCTTTTCTGGTGAAGAATTTTTCGCTTTGGAACTATCACCTTTGATTCATCGACGTATCAGGTACAGGCGAAATCAGCAAAGACGGGAAATGTGGGTGAATCACTTAAACGCCAAAAGGAACGAGTTCGGTGAATTTTCTCATTTGTGGCATGATCTTCAAATCGACGATGACCACCACTTTTCCTATTTTCGAATGAGAAAGGATACATTTCTATACATTCTTGACAACATACATTCTAAAATCGAAAAGTTCTGTAATTTTCGAGAGACGATTTCTCCACAAGAACGACTATTTTTTTTTTTTTTTTTTTTTTTTTTTTTTTTTTTTTTTTTTTTTAACGTAGGCAGGTGAGGAAATCTTTAAGATCCTAAGGTGGTAATCGGATCTCGTAAGATACCCAAGAGGGACCGCACTCCGGGTTATGTGGGATTCAAACCCACTAAAACCTCACCTTCCTTTTCCCACGTTGGAACTCAGCCTGGAACTGTTTAACACATTACTTCAGGCCGAGTCCTTGAGAAATTTCTTCAGTCCTCTCGGTCCATGTGCTCCCTCCTCCTCTGTCTCTCCCGTTCCAAGATGATCTTTTTCTGGAGGGTGTCTTCAACGTAGGCAGCTACAAAATTCCATTTTTGCTCTCGTTCAATCATTTTGGATAATACCACCTCCGGTGTCACGTCTTGATTTGGTAATTCCAGAGCATCCTGCAGCCTTCTTCTTTCTGTAGCCCATCGCTTGCATACAAAGAAAGTGTGGAGCACATCATCGTCCATTTCCTGGCAGTATGGACATATTGGAGAGTCTACTTTTCCCATTTTATAGAGATATGCGTAAAACACCCAGAAAGGAACTGAGTCAGGAAAAAGTTTACTTCTCCATGTTTTCTATCTAGCCATACCTTGATCTGAGGTATCAAGCGTGCTGTCCATATCCCTCTCTGCTCTACAGTCCACATTTCCTGCCATCTCGCCATTGTATATTCTCTCTCTTCAGCGGCTAAATGAGCTCTTTCCCCTTCCTCTCTTCTATCAAAGATTCGTTTTCGTTCTCCAGCCAATAGATGGATTGGGATGCTGTTTGTAAGTACTTGTATGGCTGGCTCTGACACTGTTCTGTAGGCACATGCAATCCTCAGCGCTCCTCTTCGTTGCACTGCGATAATTCTCTTGCGATAGTAGGCAATGTTTAGAGCATCTGCCCATACCTCCGCACCGTACAAGAGTATTGATTGTACAACGGTCATCATGAGACGACGCTTACATGGTCTTGGCCCGTTGATATTTCTCATGAGATGACTAAGAGCAGTTGTTTTCTTTGACGCCTTGTCTGCTGATTTCTTTATTTGCTCCCAGAATGTAACTTTAGTATCTAATGTGATTCCCAGGTAGTTTACTGTTGGTTTGCTGGTGACTTCTGTACTCCCTATTTGTATTGGGATTATGGTAGGGATCCGTTTTCGAGTGAACACAACTACTTCGGTTTTAGCTGCTGCTAATGTCAACATATGGTCTTGCATCCATCTAGTGATTTTTACCATTACTTGATTCAGTTTATTCTGTGCCAATTCCGTAGTTCTAGCCAGGATAACTGCCGCAACATCATCCGCATATCCGACAAGATAGCAATCTTCTGGCATTTCCAGACGTAGAACACTATCGTATGACGCGTTCCATAGTTGTGGGCCCAGAAAGTTGTGGGCCCAGAACCACAAGAACGACTGGTTGATACATTAAGGTGAGTGTATAAAAAAACTTACTTAAAGACAATTTAAACTTATTTCTGTTCTAGAACCAAAAATTTCAACCATGTATCATGTTTTCTCCTCGATATTGATTCGAAATTCTATGAAAACATCAGAAATTAACAAGCGGTTGCAATCATGTTCACAATATCAATTATTGAGAATGATCACCTGTGTGTAAACAATTATTTATATAACCATGCTCATAACTCAGTTTGTTGGACACGCACTTCGCCGTAGTTAACATAATATTGTTGGATAAATCGAGAGCTTTCGAACGAATGGTCAACGAATTTTGTGGGATGAAAAACGACGAAGTACCATTTCCCTAGCAACGACTCGGTTGTAGGCGGAAATCACTGTAACACTATATGTTTCGTGCGCGGAAAAAAATTGACGCGCAAAAATTGCTAGGACCCCAGGGCTAAAACATGATACATGTTAAAATAGGTTCTTTGGACAAATAAATCAAAATCTGTGGTTGGAATCGAGAGTAGAATATCTCCCAGACTCTCCTGAGATCTAACATGGTCGAATTTAACAGACATTTCCCAACTAACTTCTACCACTTATTTGCTGACGACTTCCAGATCTATTTGAATAGTCCTCCAGGTGACGGTTTGGTTGAATCCATTAGCAGAGTAAACAGTGACCTGGGAGAAGTTGGCAGATGGGCTCGTGGTAAATGGTATTGCGCTCAACGCCGCTAAGACACAATGCATCATTTTTAGTAAGTCACCAATCAGTCACAACTCAGTCCCTCCAATCCTGGTTGAGGGGATTGTCGTGCCCTTTTCTTCTTCGGTGATAAACTTGGGGGTGAAATTTAGTTCTGAATTCAGTTGGAAGGCGCATGCCCAGCAAATCTGTGGGTGGGTTTATGGAGCTTTGTACTCCCTTGGGAGATTGCCACATTTCACTCCAGCTAGGCTCAAGAGAAATTTAATTGTTTCTCTCGTTATGGCTTTCTTCACCTACTGTGATTCAGTTTACAGCACCTCCATGGACTTCCTGCTCCAAACGCAGGAAGTTGCCAATAATTCCTGCATCAGATATGCCTTCAGTCTCAAGAAGAGTGACCATATAACTCCGGTCAAAATCCGTTATGTGCCCACAATCTTAAATTTTTTTCAAATCACTACTAGTCTCAAGGTATTCTACTGTAAAGTGGAAAAATTAAAAGCGCATTGGTTTTCGAAGGTTTTGTAATGAATATATGGTAAGAACACTTACAAAACATTATTTATTAGTTAGGAGGCCAAAAAACTGCGATGTCTTCTAGGATCGCTCTGAAGGGATCTGTTTGATCGGGCAGCCGTTTCCTCCACATAAACTCGCACAGATAACTGTCCAACATTTGTGAATGGTTCCCAAAACGTTTTCTGAAGGCTTTTTTTGCTACACCCCACATTCTCTCAACAGTGTTTGTGTGCGCGCCACTCTCTTGATCAATAAAGTTTTTACTGTGATTTACTGTCAGATGGTTGTACTCTTTATTACAATTTCTTATGCCATTGTAGGATTTCCATTGGTCAGAAATTATCAAACTTCCAGGAGCAATGCTTTCTATTATGATAGGCATAAGTGAAGCAGCTGATCTGTTTTCTACAGCGTATAAAAAACATTCTTTCGTTTCTCGGCACACTCCCCCAAATACCCACTGCTGTTTTGGAACTCGACCAACATTGTACTTGCGCTTAGCAAAAACTGACTCATCAATTTCTACTGTGAGTCCTGGTCCACCTATGACTATTGGGTTTGCTAGTAATTTAGCTGCACATACCTCACGCATGTAGTTATTCCAATCTACAACCGTGTTGTGATTGATGCCCAGTTCACGTTCACAGAATTCTAAAGTTGTAAGTTTGTGGCTCCAACAGTAAATAAACATTAACACTTTATCGTACCCTAAACGGGAATGCTCTAGCCAAGTGTTAGTACGAAGTTGAATATCTATAAGGCACGTATTCTTAGCACAACGCCACCTTTCACGACTATCAGTAATAGTAAGAGTCAATTCATGACCATTGTTGCACTGTTTTTCTCTAGGTAAAATTTTGCACTGTTGTAACAATTCAATGTACCTGATTTTTGATTTACACAACTCGTAGAGCTCAAACAAGTTAGAAGGTAGATCCATTGTCGAATGCACTTCAAACACAACTGAACAGTAGGCTAAGCTCGGTAATTATCTCTGTTGTGGGAGGCCAGTTACAGCATGCGGCCGCGCTTGGGCCTGCCGTTATCTAACTACAAGATAAGACAAGAAACTCAACAAAAGTCATTTATATTTGGCCGTACTAGTGTGTTGGAATGTTTGTAGCCTATAAATAGTGTTTGATGATAGTCTAGTAGTGATTTGAAAAAAATTTAAGATTGTGGGCACATAACGGATTTTGACCTATAACACCTTTTAAGACCAATCTGGTGGGTCTTGACCTATTTGACTATTTTAAATTTCGTCAGCTTTCCCTAATTTTCAAAATCATGCATGATTTATCCCCCGTCTACCTACGAGAGCTTTTTACCCGGGCATTGTCCCAAAGATCGTGTCCACTCCGGATACCAACACATGCAAGTAGGTCTTTTAGCCAATCGTTTTCGGTCGTGGGCGTGAGGCTATGAAATAGCCTCCCTGTCAAGATTAGGTCCATCCCTCTTCTCGGCCGATTCAGGCGCGCAGTTCTCAAATACATAAAATGTCCAGTCATGCAGCATGACCCCATGAGCGAATTTTTGAAGAAATCTTCGACGTTTCAGTCGCTATTGATCTTGTAGAGAAATTTTAGTTTATGATTTTGATAGACAAACATGGAATCAAATTCTATCTACAGGTTCTAGCCTTAAACAGCATGGTTTCTAGGATTGGTTATACAGGGATACTTCCATAAGGGTAGTTCAATCTGAATTTGGACAATGTTTCATGCAAATATTAACGATTTTTACAACTAGCGAACGGCATTATTTCGATTTTTGACTGATTTTTCAACTTTGAAATTTTTGAAAACTTGATACATATTCTTATGGGAAATTTTACGCTGATTCCGAATATACCACATGTTAGTATGCTGAAAAAATTATTTCGCACAACAAATCGCAAAAAACAGGCTATTTCGAAATTTTTGACTACATTTTTGAAAATTTCAACCCGAAGATGCAATCCGATCATGCTGGCCAACGAACTTGAACTTTCGTTTTGTGTCCTTAACATTTTAAAATTTGTTTGAAGTTTCTAGCACAATTCTACGGACAGTTATCGTCTGGAATGACACATATGTACATACATACATACATATATACATACATACATACATACAAAAAAATGCGTTAAACTTCAGAATATGATTCAGAATACCCTAAAACGGATTTCTGCATAAAAATTTTTCAAAAATTCATATTCTACAAATTTTGAGGCGAGAGCAATAGCTTAATTTTCTTCAAAAATTCGCTAAAACGTAATATGAAACTTTTTGTCAAACCAGATCCTCTTTAAGTACATACGTTTTTTTTATTTATTGTTTTTATTTTATCCCTCTTTATTTTTCATTAATTTGTTTCGTTTTATCTTTAAAAAAAAAAAAAAGAAAAAAAAGAAAAAAGATAATAATTTACACTTGGCTTTTTACCTGCTTTTAGTTTAGTTTATATACTTTGTTTTACTGTTATCATAATATGACAATATGTTTTTTATGTGATGAATATGAATGCTTCATGTTTATGACCCATGTCGTTCTCTGTACGCTATTAGGGACTGATTGTCCTATGCACAATAAAGACTATTCAATTCAATAACTGCTTGGCTGGGGCGTTTTTCGAATAGGTATTATTTAAATCTAAGCCCTGGGGGGCAGTAGTGAAGTTTTTGTGATTTGCAAAATTTTACTACTCTTGCTTCCGTGTCTACCTAAAGGAACCGGAAGCATTGTTTTCACTTTCGGGAGACAAACAATTTTTGCTCTCCAAAATCAAAATTTCCACTCGCATTTTACATTTTAGACCATTCTGAACAACTTTGGTTCTGTGTCTGTGTGTGTCGTGTGTCCGCAAATCCTTGTAAAAAAGCTTATTTTCCACAGTTTTCATCCGATTTGGATGAAATTGCTGCAAGCCGTATGGACCTTGGTGGAGCTCTAGCTTGTATCACCAAGGCTCCATTGAAGCCACAGCAGAAGCTGCGCCTCCTTCGCAGGTATTTACTGCTATGCTGTTTCCTGCGTGCTTACTGCTATGGGCTAGTCTTTCGTAGGCTGCTAGAGTTAGATCGTGAAGTTCGCCCTGCTGTGCGCAGGCTAGGCTTTCCACCTGGTGTCATAAGTTCCTACATCCACGCACCAGTCAAGGCCGGTGGGCTCGGTATTGTCTCTTTCTCAGCCAGCATCCCATCTTTACACCGCCAGCACCTGCTCGCCATTAGGGGATCGAGCTGGGAGGTCGCCCGCACTGCTACTGACCTTGACTTTGTCAGGCAGCAGTTGTGGTGTGATTGAGCAACACCAGCTGCTCCAAAACCCAGCTCATCTGCTGAGTTTGCTGGTGCACTACATCAGTCAGTAGATGGTAAAGAACTCAGACAGTGCTCTGAATCCCCATTTCTTCCCAGTGGGTGGAATGGGCTTCAGAGGGCATTGGGGCCCACGACTACCGCCATTTTCATGCACTCCGGGTTATTAGCCACCTCGGTGAGGTGTTCATGGAGTAGTCGTGGGACAGTAGACACCGTTTGCCATGCTTGTCGGAGGTAAAAACGAGATCCTGTATCATGTGGTGCAGCAGTGTCCTCGTACTCATGCCCGCATTCTACGTCATGATGCGGTTGCCAAGCAGATAGAAAGCGCTTTGTCATCCAGCGGTAGGGATGTTGAAAGGAAGAGACTATATCACATGCCGAGTGACTGGGGCAAGAAGCCATCTTTGCTGTCAAGCCCGATGGGTCTGCCATAATCCTGGATGTCCAGGTTGTCAGTGGGAGTGTGGACATGGAGCAGACCTGGTGGGCTAAAATATACAAATATGACAGAAATAACCTGCAGCAAGCAATTTCCAAGCTAAAAGGAGTGACGACCAATAATATCAAGGTTATTTCTGCAACCGTGTCATGGCGTGGGGTGTGGTGCAGGAAAAGCGCCACGGAGTTACTCGAGTTGGGCATCTCAGCAGGAGGGCTCCATAGTATCACCACCCGTGTCCTGAGGGGTTCTTACTTGAACTGGTGGTCATTTTATAGGGGCACTTCCTTTCATCCCATTCTTCCTCCTCATCCTGCAACATCCCTTATCCGTAGAGCCGGCGTCGGGTAAACCTGGGCGTCCTCCCCACTTTTTTTATTTTATTTGTTTATTTTTCCATTTAATAGTGTGCCCCCTCCGCCCTTAAGGGGAGTTTTGTATTTAAAAAAAAAGAAAAAAATTGTGTTTGGAGTGTGTGGTGTAAATGCGTGTCTGCGTATGCGTGTGTGTGTGTAAAATAATATTTATAGATATAGAATGGCTCACCTTCTGAGTTGATAACGATGATCCCAACGACTCCCTTGTGGCTTTGGATCCTTTTGAGAGTGTCGTCAACCTCACTCGCCTAATTGCCGATAAACACAAAATTTTAATCCGACAAGCGACTTAAAATCAGTCAATTCAATCATTCAGTCAAATCAATCAGTTGAGTCAATCATTAGTCTTAATGTAACATGTCAAACAACAGCTGTTCAAGTAATAGACTTTTGGAATCTCATCTTGTTGTAGCCCTGATGATGATGTATAAAGACATCGAAACGTTGGCTTTGAAGACCTGAATTTTATTATGCTGACCGACTCTCAAGATCCTAAAACTGATAATTGACATCACGAAACTAATTTCCGATAATTTCTCAATAGTTACGTCAGGTACAGAGGGGTGAGTGGGGGGGGGGGCACTCTCAACCGTTATTTCCATATGGCCCACCAAACATAGATTCTGTCGATAAATGGGGAGACTCCACCCTCCCAACCCACCACCACTACCAAGGATGGTTAAAGATGGTTAGGGATGGTTAGCTAACCATCCCTAACCATCTTTGACTATTTCTAACCTGAGGTATCCAATACCTTATGGCCATATTTCCAAATGGCCAACCAAACATAGATTCTGTCTATAAATGGGGAGACACCCCCTTCCAAACAGCCACCACCCCCAAGGATGGTTGAAGATGGTTAGGGATGGTTAGCTAACCATCCCTAACCATCTTTAACCATCCTTAATTATTTCTAACCTGAGGTATCCAGTACTTGATGGCCATATTTCCATATGGCCCACCAAACATAGATTCTGTCTATAAATGGGGAGACTCCACCCTCCCAACCCACCACCACTACCAAGGATGGTTAAAGATGGTTAGGGATGGTTAGCTAACCATCCTTGACTATTTCTAACCTGAGGTATCCAATACCTTATGGCCATATTTCCAAATGGCCAACCAAACATAGATTCTGTCTATAAATGGGGAGACACCCCCTTCCAAACAGCCACCACCCCCAAGGATGGTTGAAGATGGTTAGGGATGGTTAGCTAACCATCCCTAACCATCTTTAACCATCCTTAATTATTTCTAACCTGAGGTATCCAGTACTTGATGGCCATATTTCCATATGGCCCACCAAACATAGATTCTGTCTATAAATGGGGGGGAGACTCCACCCTCCCAACCCACCACCACTACCACAGATGGTTAAAGATGGTTAGGGATGGTTAGCTAAACATCCCTAACCATCTTTGACTATTTTTAACCTTAGGTATCCAATACCTTATGGCCATATTTCCAAATGGCCAACCAAACATAGATTCTGTCTATAAATGGGGAGACACCCCCTTCCAAACAGAAACCATCCCCAAGGATGGTTGAAGATGGTAAGGGATGGATAGCTAACCATTCCTAACCATCTTTAACCATCCTTAATTATTTCTAACCTGAGGTATCCAGTACTTGATGGCCATATTTCCATATGGCCCACCAAACATAGATTCTGTCTATAAATGGGGAGACTCCACCCTCCCAACCCACCACTACTACCAAGGATGGTTAACTAACCATCCCTAACCATCTTTGACTATTTCTAACCTGAGGTATCCAATACCTTATGGCCATATTTCCAAATGGCCAACCAAACATAGATTCTGTCTATAAATGGGGAGACACCCCCTTCCAAACAGCCACCACCCCCAAGGATGGTTGAAGATGGTTCGGGATGGGTAGCGATGGTTGGGGATGGTTAGCTAACCATCTTTAACCATCCTTAATTATTTCTAACCTGAGGTATCCAGTACTTGATGGCCATATTTCCATATGGCCCACCAAACATAGATTCTGTCTATAAATGGGGAGAATCCACCCTCCCAACCCACCACCACTACCAAGGATGGTTAAAGATGGTTAGGGATGGTTAGCTAACCATCCCTAACCATCTTTGCTTATTTCTAACCTGAGGTATCCAATACCTTATGGCCATATTTCCAAATGGGCAACCAAACCTAGATTCTGTCTATAAATGGGGAGACACACCATTCCAAACAGCCACCACCCCCAAGGATGGTTGAAGATGGTTAGGGATGGTTAGCTAACCATCCCTAACCATCTTTAACCATCCTTAATTATTTCTAACCTGAGGTATCCAGTACTTGATGGCCATATTTCCATATGGCCCACCAAACATAGATTCTGTCTATAAATGGGGAGACTCCACCCTCCCAACCCACCACCACTACCAAGGATGGTTAAAGATGGTTAGGGATGGTTAGCTAACCATCCCTAACCATCTTTGACTATTTCTAACCTGAGGTATCCAATACCTTATGGCCATATTTCCAAATGGCCAACCAAACATAGATTCTGTCTATAAATGGGGAGACTCCCCCTTCCAACCCACCACCACTACCAAGGATGGTTAAAGATGGTTAGGGATGGGTAGGGATGGTTAACCAACCATTCCTAACCATCTTTGACTATTTCTAACCTCCAAACCTGATTTCTGATTTCCAATACCTTATGGCCATATTTCCAAATGGCCAACCAAACATAGATTCTGTCTATAAATGGGGAGACACCCCCTTCCAAACAGCCACAACCCCCAAGGATGGTTGATGATGGTTAGGGATGGTTAGCTAACCATCCCTAACCATCTTTAACCATTCTTAATTATTTCTAACCTGAGGTATCCAGTACTTGATGGCCATATTTCCATATGGCCCACCAAACATAGATTCTGTCTATAAATGGGGAGACTCCACCCTCCCAACCCACCACCACTACCAAGGATGGTTAAAGATGGTTAGGGATGGTTAGGGATGGTTAGCTAACCATCCCTAACCATCTTTGACTATTTCTAACCTGAGGTATCCAATACCTTATGGCCATATTTCCAAATGGCCAACCAAACATAGATTCTGTCTATAAATGGGGAGACACCCCCTTCCAAACAGCCACCACCCCCAAGGATGGTTGAAGATGGTTGGGGATGAGTAGCGATGGTTAGGGATGGTTAGCTAGCCATCCCTAACCATCTTTAACCATCCTTAATTGTTTCTAACCTGAGGTATCCAGTACTTGATGGCCATATTTCCTTATGGCCCACCAAACATAGAATCTGTCTATAAATGGGGAGACACACCTTCCAAACAGCCACCACCCCCAAGGATGGTTGAAGATGGTTAGGGATGGGTAGCGATGGTTAGGGATGGTTAGCTAACCATCCCTAACCATCTTTAACCATCCTTAATTATTTCTAACCTGAGGTATCCAATACCTGATGGCCGTATTTCCATATGGCCCACCAAACATAGATTCTTTCTATTAATGGGGGGGAGACTTCACCCTCCCAACCCACCACCACTACCAAGGATGGTTAAAGATGGTTAGGGATGGTTAGCTAACCATCCCTAACCATCTTTGACTATTTCTAACCTGAGGTATCCAATACCTTATGGCCATATTTCCAAATGGCCACCCAAACATAGATTCTGTCTATAAATGGGGAGACACCCCCTTCCAAACAGAAACCACCCCCAAGGATGGTTAAAGATGGTTAGGGATGGTTAGCTAACCATCCCTAACCATCTTTAACCATCTTTAATTATTTCTAACCTGAGGTATCCAGTACTTGATGGCCATATTTCCATATGGCCCACCAAACATAGATTCTGTCTATAAATGGGGAGACTCCACCCTCCCAACCCACCACTACTACCAAGGATGGTTAACCATCTTTGACTATTTCTAACCTGAGGTATCCAATACCTTATGGCCATATTTCCAAATGGCCAACCAAACATAGATTCTGTCTATAAATGGGGAGACACCCCCTTCCAAACAGCCACCACCCCCAAGGATGGTTGAAGATGGTTAGGGATGGGTAGGGATGGTTAGGGATGGTTAGCTAACCATCTTTAACCATCCTTAATTATTTCTAACCTGAGGTATCCAGTACTTGATGGCCATATTTCCATATGGCCCACCAAACATAGATTCTGTCTATAAATGGGGAGACTCCACCCTCCCAACCCACCACCACTACCAAGGATGGTTAAAGATGGTTAGGGATGGTTAGCTAACCATCCCTAACCATCTTTAATTATTTCTAACCTGAGGTATCCAATACCTGATGGCCATATTTCCATATGGCCAACCAAACATAGATTCTGTCTATAAATGGGGAGACACCCCCTTCCAAACAGCCACCACCCCCAAGGATGGTTGAAGATGGTAAGGGATGGATAGCTAACCATTCCTAACCATCTTTAACCATCCTTAATTATTTCTAACCTGAGGTATCCAGTACTTGATGGCCATATTTCCATATGGCCCACCAAACATAGATTCTGTCTATAAATGGGGAGACTCCACCCTCCCAACCCACCACTACTACCAAGGATGGTTAACTAACCATCCCTAACCATCTTTGACTATTTCTAACCTGAGGTATCCAATACCTTATGGCCATATTTCCAAATGGCCAACCAAACATAGATTCTGTCTATAAATGGGGAGACACCCCCTTCCAAACAGCCACCACCCCCAAGGATGGTTAAAGATGGTTAGGGATGGTCAGTACTTGATGGCCATATTTCCATATGGCCCACCAAACATAGATTCTGTCTATAAATGGGGAGAATCCACCCTCCCAACCCACCACCACTACCAAGGATGGTTAAAGATGGTTAGGGATGGTTAGGTAACCATCCCCAACCATCCTTAATTATTTCTAACCTGAGGTATCCAATACCTTATGGCCATATTTCCATATGGCCCACCAAACATAGATTCTGTCTATAAATGGGGAGACACCCCCTTCCAAACAGCCACCACCCCCAAGGATGTTTGAAGATGGTTAGGGATGGATAGCTAACCATTCCTAACCATCTTTAACCATCCTTAATTATTTCTAACCTGAGGTATCCAGTACTTGATGGCCATATTTCCATATGGCCCACTAAACATAGATTCTGTCTATAAATGGGGAGACTCCACCCTCCCAACCCACCACCACTACCAAGGATGGTTAAAGATGGTTAGCTAACCATCCCTAACCATCTTTGACTATTTCTAACCTGAGGTATCCAATACCTTATGGCCATATTTCCAAATGGCCAACCAAACATAGATTCTGTCTATAAATGGGGAGACACCCCCTTCCAAACAGCCACCACCCCCAAGGATGGTTGAAGATGGTTAGGGATGGGTAGCGATGGTTAGGGATGGTTAGCTAACCATCCCTAACCATCCTTAATTATTTCTAACCTGAGGTATCCAGTACTTGATGGCCATATTTCCATATGGCCCACCAAACATAGATTCTGTCTATAAATGGGGAGACTCCACCCTCCCAACCCACCACCACTACCAAGGATGGTTAAAGATGGTTAGGGATGGTTAGCTAACCATCCCTAACCATCTTTTATTATTTCTAACCTGAGGTATCCAATACTTGATGGCCATATTTCGAAATGGGCAACCAAACCTAGATTCTGTCTATAAATGGGGAGACACACCATTCCAAACAGCCACCACCCCCAAGGATGGTTGAAGATGGTTAGGGATGGTTAGCTAACCATCCCTAACCATCTTTAACCATCCTTAATTATTTCTAACCTGAGGTATCCAGTACTTGATGGCCATATTTCCATATGGCCCACCAAACATAGATTCTGTCTATAAATGGGGAGACTCCACCCTCCCAACCCACCACCACCACCAAGGATGGTTAAAGATGGTTAGGGATGGTTAGCTAACCATCCCTAACCATCTTTGACTATTTCTAACCTGAGGTATCCAATACCTTATGGCCATATTTCCAAATGGCGTACCAAACATAGATTCTGTCTATAAATGGGGAGACACCCCCTTCCAACCCACCACCACTACCAAGGATGGTTAAAGATGGTTAGGGATGGTTAGGGATGGTTAGCTAACCATCCCTAACCATCTTTGACTATTTCTAACTTCCAAACCTGATTTCTGATTTCCAATACCTTATGGCCATATTTCCAAATGGCCAACCAAACATAGATTCTGTTTATAAATGGGGAGACACCCCCTTCCAAACAGCCACAACCCCCAAGGATGGTTGAAGATGGTTAGGGATGGTTAGCTAACCATCCCTAACCATCTTTAACCATCCTTAATTATTTCTAACCTGAGGTATCCAGTACTTGATGGCCATATTTCCATATGGCCCACCAAACATAGATTCTGTCTATAAATGGGGAGACTCCACCCTCCCAACCCACCACCACTACCAAGGATGGTTAAAGATGGTTAGGGATGGTTAGGGATGATTAGCTAACCATCCCTAACCATCTTTGACTATTTCTAACCTGAGGTATCCAATACCTTATGGCCATATTTCCAAATGGCCAACCAAACATAGATTCTGTCTATAAATGGGGAGACACCCCCTTCCAAACAGCCACCACCCCCAAGGATGGTTGAAGATGGTTAGGGATGGGTAGCGATGGTTAGGGATGGTTAGCTAACCATCCCTAACCATCTCTAACCATCTTTAATTGTTTCTAACCTGAGGTATCCAGTACTTGATGGCCATATTTCCTTATGGCCCACCAAACATAGAATCTGTCTATAAATGGGGAGACACACCTTCCAAACAGCCACCACCCCCAAGGATGGTTGAAGATGGTTAGGGATGGGTAGCGATGGTTAGGGATGGTTAGCTAACCATCCCTAACCATCTCTAACCATCCTTAATTATTTCTAACCTGAGGTATCCAGTACTTGATGGCCATATTTCCATATGGCCCACCAAACATAGATTCTTTCTATTAATGGGGGGGAGACTTCACCCTCCCAACCCACCACCACTACCAAGGATGGTTAAAGATGGTTAGGGATGGTTAGCTAACCATCCCTAACCATCTTTGACTATTTCTAACCTGAGGTATCCAATACCTTATGGCCATATTTCCAAATGGCCACCCAAACATAGATTCTGTCTATAAATGGGGAGACACCCCCTTCCAAACAGAAACCACCCCCAAGGATGGTTAAAGATGGTTAGGGATGGTTAGCTAACCATCCCTAACCATCTTTAACCATCTTTAATTATTTCTAACCTGAGGTATCCAATACTTTATGGCCATATTTCCAAATGGCCCACCAAACATAGATTCTGTCTATAAATGGGGAGACTCCCCCCTCCCAACCCACCACTACTACCAAGGATGGTTAACCATCTTTGACTATTTCTAACCTGAGGTATCCAATACCTTATGGCCATATTTCCAAATGGCCAACCAAACATAGATTCTGTCTATAAATGGGGAGACACCCCCTTCCAAACAGCCACCACCCCCAAGGATGGTTGAAGATGGTTAGGGATGGGTAGCGATGGTTAGGGATGGTTAGCTAACCATCCCTAACCATCCCTTATTATTTCTAACCTGAGGTATCCAGTACTTGATGGCCATATTTCCATATGGCCCACCAAACATAGATTCTGTCTATAAATGGGGAGACTCCACCCTCCCAACCCACCACCACTACCAAGGATGGTTAAAGATGGTTAGGGATGGTTAGCTAACCATCCCTAACCATCCTTGACTATTTCTAACCTGAGGTATCCAATACCTCATGGCCATATTTCCAAATGGCCAACCAAACCTAGATTCTGTCTATAAATGGGGAGACACCCCCTTCCAAACAGCCACCACCCCCAAGGATGGTTGAAGATGGTTAGGGATGGTTAGCTAACCATCCCTAACCATCTTTAACCATCCTTAATTATTTCTAACCTGAGGTATCCAGTACTTGACTGCCATATTCCCAAATGGCCCACCAAACATAGATTCTGTCTATAAATGGGGAGACTCCACCCTCCCAACCCACCACCACCACCAAGGATGGTTAAAGATGGTTAGGGATGGTTAGCTAACCATCTCTAACCATCCTTGACTATTTCTAACCTGAGGTATCCAATACCTTATGGCCGTATTTCCAAATGGCCAACCAAACATAAATTCTGTCTATAAATGGGGAGACTCCCCCCTCCCAACCCACCACCACCACCAAGGATGGTTAAAGATGGTTAGGGATGGTTAGCTAACCATCTCTAACCATCCTTGACTATTTCTAACCTGAGGTATCCAATACCTTATGGCCGTATTTCCAAATGGCCGGCCGCCCCTCCGGCTGTCCTGTGTGATTCACAGCTTTTACTTCCCATTCCCCGTTCCGTGTGAGTTAAGTTCTGTCGCTGATTGAGTTCATTCGCTCGCAATGAAAGAATCGCTCGCAATGAAAGAAGAGTT
Organism: Adelphocoris suturalis; assembly: GCA_030762985.1. NCBI lineage: Eukaryota > Metazoa > Arthropoda > Insecta > Hemiptera > Miridae > Adelphocoris > Adelphocoris suturalis. The sequence continues at coordinate 193,826 of JAUMHS010000013.1, forward strand.
GATTGATTTGATTTTCACGGCCACCCCTATTTGGGATAAGAGGCATAATAATCACCTAATAAGTGGTGATATTCACCCAGTTGTTCCCTCATTTGGTTCAAGGGGTGAACTTTGAACCGCCGATTCGAAAACAGTCCACTCATTAAAAACCACTTTGCGGCGGTGACCATTTCTAATTCATCGTCACTACCACTCAACATCATGCCGATGCTTATCATGCAAGAGCTCGTGTGAAACTGAAGTGAAAAGGCAGGAAAACATCGAAGGTGACCCCCTCAGAAAGTGAACCACTATGAACACCCCCCATCTATGTGAAATTCAGGAGGTTGACCATCGCGTTTACCGCGAGGGTGCGGGCATCGATGGT
>JAUMHS010000013.1:194292-286792 GCA_030762985.1 Adelphocoris suturalis
AAGACTATAAAACGCATTATCGAAGGAAACGCTTCACAGTGGCTTTCCGTTATTCCTTTGGCAGCGGATAATTTGGATTATCGCCTACTCAATTCAGGGACGCACTTTCAATGCGATACGGAAAAAAATCTGATGGGCCTCCCAGTTACCTGCGATGGATGCGGTGAACACATGACGATGAATCATGCCCTCAACTGCAAAAGGGGTGGACTAGTAAAGCAAGGGCATGACTGGATAAGGGATGAAGTTGCAGGATTGGCCAAACTAGCTTGGAGAGGAGTAGTTGTTGAACCGATTATGCAGGAGGCCGAAGACCGCTGCATCAAGGTACACGGAGTGTGGGATAGGGAGAGAGCGGCTTTTTTTGACAACCGCGTTATCAACGCCGACGCTCCTTCCTATTCCACACGAGAGTGGTCCGCAGTCGCTGACGAAGCCGCCCGAGCGAAGCACAGGAAGTACGATGGTGCAGCCGAAGACTTACGGGGATCATTCACACCCCTGATCAGCTCATGTGAGGGAGTCCTGCATCGAGAATTCAACATTTTTGTAAAGAAGTTGGTCTCAGTTCTAGCAAATAAATGGGAAAAACCCCGGTCCCAAGTTGCAGGCTGGGTACGAGTGAAGCTCCAGATGACCATCATCCGGGCCATCTCCATGAGACTGCGGGGGTCTAGAAGAAAAATTGAAAACCATGGACACTTTCGACAAGAGGAGGGGGTTGGAATGAACCTAGAGGATGGCGCTCCACTCCCGATACCAGAGGATTGAGCAAAAAGAAAATAGCTTAGAAACTTTACCGTGAAGACCCCGAGCCTAATCTTTAATATCTAATTTAAAATATATTTTGTTGAATAATTAAAAAAAAAATAAAAAAATAAAATACACATGGATAATTCCCAAATCAAATTGACAGTCCTGAACTTTTAAAAACTTCATAGATGAATCAGGTTACTTTTTCTGAGAGTAACTGTACATAATGGAAGCCATTCTCACTAGCCTAACACTGTGATGATCACCCTGGAGTCGAAAACCTATACTTGTATGCTGCACCTAAACCATAACTGGATCTTAATACGAACTAAATCACTCGCGACGAAGTTGTGGAAACCCATTTCAAACTTATTGTGTGTGTTTTAATATACATAAATCAAATGAATCTACAAAATGACGAGGTACAAAAATCATGAGAGAATAATATATCTCCACAAGTGAAAGATTAATTGAGTTCATTAATTTTTCAACAAATGCAACGATTGGAAAATTTATATTTATAAAAATTTGTAGGTATAACATTTTCAAAAACGTACATTATTTCAATCATTTTCAATAACGCCATTTTTTCTAGAGGAAAAAATAAAATTTGGTAAGAAGTAATATTATAAGTAAAGTAATATAATAAGTAAATTCTCATCAGATTTATTATTTATCAAAAAACATGTCAAGCATAAAAGTTGGGTCTCAAGCAAGGAGGTTGAGACACAGGCTCTACAAAATTTGATTAGCAGTAATTCAAAAGTGGATTGAAATCTAAAATAATTCTAGTCCAATCTTGGTTTAATAAGTGGAGTACATTTGAGAGTTATTTATACATTTGAGTGTTATTGTTTGTTACTGATGATGGCCTAACCGTCGAAATCGATTTAACATTGTAACTCTTTATTTTTCGTGGAAATGGACAGTTTTTCGTTAACTTCCGTTTTGGACTAGATCGTGTTGGACACATAGTCACAATTAATGCTCTGTTGGATGTAAACCCAGAAAACCATGGAGATAGATTAGGCTTATGGTGAATTAGCTTATATAAACTCCCCTTCTCCGTTTCAACGTAATGCCGACCCCACAGGGATTTATAATGACTGTTAATAATAAGGTAATAGTCATCGATCGGAACTTTAATTTCAAGGTACGTATTGCTACTGATATCCCCGATTGTGCAATATGAAATAATTTTGTAAGAATGTCACCAATAAGAGGATTTCTTGCCCTTCGTGGCCGGATCTGATGACCATAGCTGGTGGTACCTACCGAAGGTTAACTCCGTATTCCACTGATCCGCTTAACCTACCGCTCTTAAATTTACGCCTACCACGGGTAGTCGCCTAATGTGTTTCCATTAAGAACTGATCAATGAGTTTATAATCGAAAAATAATTCGGCTTCGTATAATAATCGGGACAGGACCCTTAACCCGAAACCTGAAAGAAAAATGCCTCGGGTCGGTGCGCGAATAATTCTAGGAGGCCGCGACAAGTTATATAAGAGGTCTGCATCACATTTCCATCTTGATAGGGGCGGGTGGTAGGCAGCACTGCAAGACTTATATCTACAGCTGAGTGGGATCTGGAGCTTTCTAGAGCATTGCTCAACTAGGTACCTCGTCGCTGAAACCCTACTTCGGCCTCCATCGATCAGAGTAACGACTGGCAATTATGTCGATGAGTCCGCGCACATAGTAATCTCTCCGGAGGGATAATACGCTCATGAGGAATATACGCAAGGGTCAGAAATACGCTTTTTTTTCTTTTTGAGAATGAAAGTAGATTCTGTGGGTACTTACCAAGAATATCCATAACAGTCGCACCCTCGTTGGTATTAGTTGTTCCTTACTTGCAGATAAAATCATTTATTACGAGGCCTTTCTGTCCTTAAATTGGTATTTTATTCATCTCCAACGTTGCTCCCCAGGAACTGGGGCTTCATAAGGGAGACGAAAATTAAATTCAAAATATCGAATTCGAAATTGTAAAATACCTATCTACTCATCGTTTTCTTTTTGCGATAAAAAATCGAATTTAAACTTATCAGTTTATGAAAATCAAATGTAGGATTGTTGACGTTTATGTAGATTCCTGTACATTAGTTGATTTATGTAAATTATATTTTTTTTTATTGGCGTATTCCATTTTTCCTCAAGATTTAGAATATGATTTTTCATTATTTCTGAGAGTCATGGGTGAAACTCAGTTCGGGTTTCTACACTAAATTTCCTCTCCTGTAAAATTAGAAAAATGTAATATAGCACTTTCAAATCAAATCAAATCAAATCGTTTTTATTTGTAGAGGCCAAAACTGGCATTACAAAAGTCAACAGAAATATAGTCATAGAAGAAAAGTAGACGAAGGTAGGTAAAACATATTTAACATTAATAAGCAATGTTGGTGTGACGAATGCGGCAAGTCACCCCAACCGCCGGCCAGGAGCCACCCGGCCAACCCCAGGCCCCACCCACCATGGCGGCTCCCCGGGCCGAGCATCCGTCATAGGCAGATGCCCGGCCAATCAAATCTCAAAAGAGATTCAAAGCCTACCAAGGAGGGCCGCCCCCAGGGCCGACCAAGCAACCCCATACCGACATCGCAGGAACAGACCTTGCACACAACCACTCACACACACAATAAATACATTCACACTCTCTCTATATATATAAAATAACTATAAACAACCTTTAACAAAAACAATATTCAGTTAATTGAAAACAAATGAGGTTGAAATAAGCTAGACAGAGTACTAGTACAAAAATTCCTCTGCTAGATTGACGTACCTACCTATAAAATAACAAAATTAATTTAACTTACCTATTAAATGTGACTAGAAATGTGGTCAAGTAACAGCTTGATCAGTCGGACATAATATATATAATATAACAAAGGGTAAATTAAATATATTTTCTTCTGCAATGAAGGTACCCATCCAGCAATAAACTAAACTAAAATTAAGCATCATCGAGTACTGGTATAAATATTCCTCGGCATGCTAGTCAATAAAATTTAAATTACAAAACTCAGGTACGTCATAAAGTTCGGCTTCGACCAGGATACATTTTAATTTTCTCAGGAAAGCCTTGTCCGGCAATTCTCTTAATGAAATTGGTAGTCTGTTCAAGAAACGGATTCCGTTTTGCAGGGGATCGTTACGTAGAGACGCAGAGAGACGTACAAAAGGGGGGCATAATAGGTTAGATGAACGCGTACTATAGTTATGATGTTGCTGGTTACTATTGATTAAGGTCATCTTACTCTTTTTTCCCTTGTACCCTTCATATGGTCAACAAGATCTCCTCCGTAGCCATTACTAGCCGCTATGCTTTTGATAATGGATTTTTCTTTTGATAAATTTCGTTCACTCATTGGAATTGATCGTGTTGTGTGATAGACTCGGTTGATCATACCATGGAAAGCTGCATGCTTATGGACTAAAGGGTGTTTTGAAGTAGGGGAAGGCGGGGCAGTACCGGATACCGGAGTCATACCGGATACCACCTTGGCTCCTCTGCAGGTGCTAAAATCTGACGCTACCCTCTCCTATCGTTATTCCAATGTCACGTGAGACAGTGCACTGTTGATCTCTGTCTGGCAGTGACGCGTGAACAGTTTATTTGAGTATTTTCATCGATTCGTTAAATTTAAATCGCCTGGAGGTCTTTGAAAAGCTTCTCTAGAGCTGTCAATCCGAATTACGGTGGTAAGTGACAGAAAGTGTCAATTGGTCATTATTCTTTGCATTTCTTCAACTGCTGTGTCTTTAAGTTGCCAACATCAAAGACGGCAGCCATTTTCGCATAAGGCTACCTTTGGGGTTTTTCCGTATACCAAGGGACGGGGTCGTACCGTGTATCCGGTATGACCCCATCAATCTAAAAAATCCCCCTTTTTTTCGTTTTTCCCTGAACATTGGTTTTTTACCCTTTAATCTTTTTAGCACATTTGCTTTTATAAAAGGAAGAATGAGCTATTGTGTTCAATTTGTCCGCTGATTTATGTATGTATATCCTCATAAAATCGTTTTAAATGCCACTTCCCGACGTCCGATTTTGATAAAACTTGGTGTGGATGTAATCTGTAACATGGCGAGGATAAAGATGTATCAGGGGCCGCTGATGCATGAGAGGTCATTGATCAGATGAGTGAACTCGAACGCCATTTTTTCTCCTATTCAACACAGAAACCTGAAATTTGAGAGGGAGGCTGAAGGGAGAATGCTGAAGACGACTGAGAAGTCATTGACTAGCTGATTGAGCTCCAAATCCATTTTGTCTCCTATTCAACACAGGAAGCTGAAATTTGAGAGGGAGGCTCAAGGAAGACTGCTGAAGACTGAGAGGTCATTGATCCAAAGCCAATTTGTCCAAGTTCCAAAGCCAATTTGTCTCCTATTCAACGCAGGAAGCTGAAACTTGAGAGGAGGTCTCAAGGGAGAATGCTGAAGACGCATGAGAGGTCACCAATCGGCTGGTTGTGCTCCAAAGCCATTTTGTCTCCTATTCAACACAGGAAGCTGAAATTTGAGTGGAAGGCTCAAGGTAGAATGCTGAAGATGCATGAGAGGTCATCGATCAGCTGAGTGAGCACCAAAGCCATTTTGTCTACTGATCAACGTGGGAAGCTTTTGAAGAAAATTAAGCTATTGCGATGGCTCCAAATTTTTAAAAAGTCAAATTTTTCGCATGGAAGTCAGTTTTGGGTCTTCTAAAACGCTTCTTGCAGTTTAATACTCTTTTATTTGTATCCAAAGGATAACTGTCCTTAGGATTGAGATAAAAACGTCTGCAAAGCTGTTCGTGACGTGTTAGTGACAGCTGTCAGCTTCCCCGTTTCCGTAACATCAATCAATGTATACGAACTAAATCACTCGCGACGAAGTTGTGGAAACCCATTTCAAAACGGAAGTTAGTGAAAAAAAAACATTGTCTATTTCCACGAAAAATAAAGAGTTACAATGTTAAATCGATTTCGACAATTAGGCCATCATCAGTAACAAACAATAACTGAACACACATTAGAAAGGACACAGCTTTTATAGTCACAGATGAAGGGAGATTGAATCCCATTGGTCGAGAGAAAGGAAAGGGGGCTGGAGGTACAACCAATTTCACTCAATTCAATCTCCCTTCACCTGTGACTATATAAGCTGTGTCCATTCTTATCCCTGCGTCGACCACGTGGGAACTAGAATAATAGTCGCCCACGTGGGGTCCACCAGGACCCCACTCACATTTCTGGCTGTGCCGCCCTATTGTTGCATGGGACTAGCGTCAAAACATCATGCAATCAATTCTGAGGTGTGTACGAGGATAGTCTCCTAATATCGTGTCTATGGTAGCAAAGTTGCAGCTTGTAGCTCCGAAATTACATGGGCCAAAGAATTTCCTCATCTTAGAAAACCAAAAACGCAGGAGAAAGGAATAAAAAGCAATACGTTCAAGTCTTTTATTTATATCAGAACGAAATATAAACTTTAGTCAACTTTTTAGGCATATAAACTCTAAGTAGGCCCATTGTTTTTCAATAAAATACGGAACTTCAGCCAACACAGAACGTTTTCGAAAATTGCCTTTTCATATTGCCTTTTTGCATGGTGCCTACGAAAGTGAGTTTACATTTAGTGAGCACCTCTGCTAATTCGTATGACGTGAACCAATTGTTCGCAGTCACATTGCGATTGGTATTTTTCATGTTTTCACAACAAAGAACTCGTCGGACACTGAGTCATCGTTAGGCAAGATTTCGTCCTCCACTTCACTGTCTACTAGTATGGACAAAAAACGACTGATTCACATTCCCAGTTTTTTCCATGGCGCAAACAGGAGAACTAAGTAACCACTTCGTATGTATGCTCAAACGATTGAAAATTAAGACAAAACATGTGTGTGAATGTGCCGAAATTTTTTTTTTTTTTCACGGAAGTCCACGTGGGGTCTACTCAGACCCCAACAACGATTTTCATCAAACAGAAATGAATTCAAAAGGTACACGATCCTGGAGGACCATTGCTACCTCGCCAACCTCTGGAGCAGTACTGAGTAGGAAGCTACTCGAGGAACAGGCAGTGAGGGGCAAAGTGGCTATAAGGGAGGGGGTGAAAGGTGCGCATGGGGTCCACCTGGACCCCACGTGGTCGACGTTGGGTTATGTGTATTCAGTTATTGTTTGTTACTGATGACGGCGGTTGAAATTGATTTAACATTGTAACTCTTTATTGTTCGTGGAAGTAGACAACGTTTTTTCCCTAACTTCGGTTTTTAGTCTTACATTGGCCGGTGCATTTAGGTAGGAATGGTATAGAAATAAGCAACATTTCTCACTTTGTGCCTATCTAGAACATTTCCTAGAGTAATGGCATTGCTCTTCCTGAGTTTCTTGTCTCAAGTCACTATACATTAAGTAATTGCATATTGGTATCATTAATTACCTTCATTGCCTCAGGGCACGTTATATCACTAATACGAGAAACAAGAAACGTTTCCTCTTTCAGTGAATAACTTCATTGCTTTACTTGTATACCTTCTAAAAAGTTATTATTATACCCGAAGTAATTGCATATTTGGTACTTCTTGTTACAGTCATTGCCTCAGGGCATTCTATATCTGTGAAAGAAACGAAAAACTTACTTTGTTGAAAGATATTCTGAATAGTTTGAAAAAGCAGTCTTTGTATTTCTACTAACGGTTTAGCCAAGTAAATTATCCATTAGGCAAAGGATTCCTTATCAAGCCACGTTTTAGTCAAAAGCCACATTCTTATTCATATTGCATTCTGTTGAAAAGTGCGAAAGAACCATTAAACGCTTGAACTGTTCTTGGTGCGGTAGGCGTCGCTACATTTTGGTTTATTATTAATGTGATCGTATAGCAAAAAATTTTTATAACCCCCCCTCAAACTTTGTCACTTTACGTTTCAACGTGCGTAGAATCCAAATCCGCCGTTCGCCGTCCGCCGTCCGGGCCATAAAAGGCCTTAGAATTGACTTAAAAAATCTGTTCTTTCGCACATAGACTCCACTTGGGGTCTAGTTGGTCCTAACTTCTCGCCAGCTCGATCGCTCCACACCCATGGGTGCTATGAGCCAAAAATAGGTGAAAAAGAGTCTTTTTTTTTGTATATTTCAAGTTGTATCGAAATTGGAGATTTATGAGTGAAAACAAAATGTTAGCTATTGATTTTATGGGAAAAAAAGTATTCTAAATGATACTCTTCTATTCAAAAAGAGATTTTGGATTTTAGGCTATTTTTTGCAATTTTATAGATTTTTTAAAACAAAATTTAATGAAGTTCAAGTTTTTAGCATAATTTCGTACATAAATTGTTGAATGTTCTATTTCATAGTTGATAAACTTTATTTGACCAATCTTATGCTAAAAAATATCAATTTAACGATTCTTAGCCATTTTCAGTGATTTTGTCAGCACATTTTTTGAAATTTGACCAATTAAATGATATCAATATACAGTATAGGTAACACTTTTATGTGTTGGAAAGATGACTTGGTAATAAATTGTTATGTTTATCAACTATATTAAAAAGCGTAAAATTGTGAGATTCCGCTGTTGTAATGGATTGAACCCATTTGTGAGGTCCGAAGCTCCGAGTTCCGATACTAAATAAACTATAAGCGGCGTTTAATAATTATGGACCAGAGATCTACGTAGAAGGGCTGTCTAATACATAAATAATAAACCTTTGTGTAATAATTTGCAGCGTTTTCTCTTTTGTTTACATGACATGTCTTATCTGGTACTTGAGTTCTCTTACTGATTATAACCCGTTACTCTCGCTCTCCCGTATTTCCAATTTTTTCTTTGAATATAATTTATCCCCATTCCCGATTTATATCGCTATCAGGTTATGGAAGCCCAGTTTCACGTTAAGAAAGTAAAAACGCTGCAAATTATTACACAAAGGTTTATTATTTATGTATTAGACAGCCCTTCTACATATACGTAGATCTCTGGTCCATAATTATTAAACGCCGCTTATAGTATATTTAGTATCGGAACTCGGAGCTTCGGACCTCACAAATGGGTTCAATCCATTACAACAGCGGAATCTCACAATTTTACGCTTTTTAATATAGTTGATAAACAAAACAATTTATTACCAAGTCATCTTTCCAACACATAAAAGTGTTACCTATACTGTATATTGATATCATCTAATTGGTCAAATTTCAAAAAATGTGCTGACAAAATCACTGAAAATGGCTAAGAATTGTTAAATTGATATTTTTTAGCATAAGATTGGTCAAATAAAGTTTATCAACTATGAAATAGAACATTCAAAAATTTATGTACGAAATTATGCTAAAAACTTGACTTCATTAAATTTTGTTTTAAAAAATCTATAAAATTGCAAAAAATAGCCTAAAATCCAAAATCTCTTTTTGAATAGAAGAGTATCATTTAGAATACTTTTTTCCATAAAATTAATAGCTAACATTTTCTTTTCACTCATAAATCTCCAATTTCTATACAACTTGAAATATACAAAAAAAAAAAGACACTTTTTCACCTATTTTTGGCTCATAGCACCCATGAGAGTGTAGCGATCGAGCTGGCGAGACTTTAGGACCAACTAGACCCCAAGTGGAGTCTATGTGCGAAAGAACAGATTTTTTAAGTCAATTCTAAGGCCTTTTATGGCCCGGACGGCGGACGGTGGACGGACATTTCAAATTTGGATTCTACGCACCTTGAAACGTAAAGTGACAAAGTTTGAGGGGGGGGTTATAAAAATTTTTTGCTATACGATCACATAGGCTTATTATTGGAAATAATAAACCAAAAATGGGAGGCTGTCGGGGGGTGAATATTTTCAGGATCACAACTTTAGACGCGTTGAAAGTTTTGCGGTTTTCCGATCGAGTCCCCGGGAATCGGGATCATTTGCGGTTCTGAAGTGCGTTCGATAGCCAGTCCATGAAGGGGTCGAGGCCGTCACCTTTGACTGCGGAGGTTTTGAAGATTTGGAATGTCCGGTTTTTGAGGGCGTCGAGGCCGAGGGCTTGGTGGACCTCTGCGACGCTCATGCAGCCTTCCATGTCCTGTTTGTTGGCGAGGACGACGAGGATGGCGCCTTGGAGCTCCTCCTCCTGGTGGGAAAGAATTCAAGAATTAGCCAATTGCAGGGAAACCAAACACATCGACAACGCTATTACCATGGATTGGACTAAGTAGAGATACACGAACAGCCAACCAAAAACAACTGGTTGGTTGCCAGTACATGACGTCCCCCTTACTAAACAATCGACAAATCAATCTTACTATACAAATGCAAAAGCTCTGATGAGGCCTTAACAGGCGAAAGTACTCAGCGAATAAACAAATGAGAAGCATATCAAATCTCATCTTCAAAATCAAGCTACCTACGAAGTAACATTAGAGTATATACGCAGAAAGACTAGGGGTGGTATGCCAGAACCATATAGTAATATATAGTATAATATATAGTAAGATGAACTTCAACACTTTTGTATATACTGTTTGGTAGTAGTTACGTAGGTAACTCTACCTAAGTATGTAATTAGGGGAAGGGAGGCACCATTCGACCATTTAACCAAAATCGATTTCCAATTAGGGCATTTATCACTGTATTTTCAAAATTTAAAATGCTTCAAGTACCTAAACTCTTTCCCCACCACAGAAAAAACGAATGAAAATGAAACGAGAGAGGAGGAAGTCTCAAAGAATGTTAGGTACAGATACGACTTTTAATGGCACGAGAGTCTGAGTCAGGATCTACTTAGTTCGTTTCACTGCCGCTAGGCTCGCATCCTCATTTGGGATCGCAAATACCACAAGGCCTGATTAACACCCAGTTACTAAGGAATAAGGTTACTTTACGAATGTGGAAGAGGAGGAAGACACAGCTGAGCACTTTCTGTCCAACTGTGACAGAATTTGGAGATCTAGGCAAGAGGCCCAGGGACATCATATAATCAATAGAGCCTCCCTCAGAGACCTATATTGAAGAAAGATAGAAAGGTAAGCAACAAATTTAGGTATTCTGATGATCCCCTAATACAAAGCCTACGTGGATCGCTACACCAAGCCACGTCATTGGGCTCAACCATAACTTTTATGTGGGTATTCATGGCGGTGAGTAGATAGATACCGTTGTAATGGCCGAGAAAGATTTGTTTTCAAATGACATCGGCTCCGTCGAAAAATTGAAAGGTAAAGTGAATTTTCCGTTGTGGTTGTTCCATATAAATGTAATTTTCAAATCGCAGTCAATGTTTGAAATGGTTAATGGTACTGAAAAGCCTGCAGTCACAGCAAATGCCGCTAAAGTAGCTGCGTGGAATAAAAAGGATGCTATTACTCAGCGAATTATTCTCTCAACGATCGACCAAAAAATAATGATGCATGTAATGAATTCATGCATGTAAAAATTCAAACGAAATGTACATGAAGCTATGCTGTATTTTCGAACAAGATGCAGATCTTAAAAAGACTGATATAATGCAGCAGTTTTTCATGTATAAATATGATCATAGCTTAGATATGGCTTCAAATCTTAGCAAGTTGGAAAATCTAAAATATGAACTTCAGCTTCTAGATAAAAAGATCGCGGATGAGGACATGATAGGGAAAGTACTTTCGATTTTGCCCCCGTCTTATATCAGTTTTTTGACAGCTTGGAACCTTAAACCCGCAGATGAAAGGAAATATTCGGAGCTTGTTTCTTTTCTTATCAAAGAGGAAAGCATTTCAGGCGCAAATGGCTCTAGTTCTAATGAAAACGTCGCCTTTCATGCTAAAAACAAACGGAAACAAAGCTTTAAAAATCAAAATCAGTACCCCCAGTGCAATTTTTGTAAAAAGCGAAACCATTTGGAAAAGAATTGTTTCTTTCGAAATAAAAACAATAATAATAGAAATGGAAACAAAGATAAAAACGAAATGTATAATAAACATAATAAGTAAATCGAGTGTCGCATTTTTGTCAACCTCAGTTGCAGTAGAAAATAACTCAACAAAATGGATCGCCGATTCTGGTGCATCCTCTCACCTAACGAATGATTCGAGTTTCCTTAGCAATTTTCAAGAAATTACTAAAAATATTGGCACGGTGAAAAAACAAGAAATTATTAAAGCAGAAGGCATTGGAAGCGTGAAAGCAGAAAACTGTTTGCTTCAAAATGTCCTATATGTACCAACTCTTAGTACAAATTTGCTTTCAATAAATTGCACTACTAAAAATGGAGGAACAGTGTTGTTCACCGATGATAAAGTAGAGATTCTGAAAGAAGGAGAGTGTATTCTAGAGGGTCATAAAACTGAAGATGGTCTCTTTGAAGTCGAATTGCAACGTGCCGATAATGCGTTGATTTCTCCAAACCTTGATGAAGCGATGATATGGCATCGAAAACTCGGCCATCTTAGTCCGGATGGTATGCGCAAATTAATAAAAATCAGTAATGGCTTAAAAGTGAGTCAGAGGTTTTTCGAAACATTTCCCAAAATTTGCGAAACATGTGCCAAAGCAAAACAAACTCGATTTTCATTCAACACTAAGAGGACAAGAGCGACGAGACCTTTAGAAATCGTACATACTGATCTCTTAGGTCCCATAGAGCCATGTACTTGGGACAATAAACGATATGTCATCACGTTTATCGATGATTATACAAATTTTGCTATAGTAGGTATATCTCCTGGAGGGGAAATATAAAGTTTTCTCCATCATTAAGGAATACGTAGAGTTGGTGGAGTCTAAGTGGTGCCTCAGACTATCAAAACTAAGATGCGACGGTGGAAAAGAATATATTAACAGAAATGTACTTGGATACTGTAAATCAAAAGGTATTGTCATAAACAAAAATTTACCATACTCACCGCAGTTGAACGGAAAAGCAGAGCGCTTCGGACGGTCATTAATGGACAGAACCAGAGCTTTGTTGTTCGATTCGCAACTTGATAAGGAGTGGTGGGGAGAAGCAGTACTCACTTCAACTTATCTGTTGAACCGGAGCCCTTGTAGTGCCACTGAATTGACGCCAGCTGAACACTGGCATGGAAAAAAGCCGGATCTCTCAAGACTCGAAATCTTTGGTGATGTTGCCCACTCAAAAAATTTGGGATAGGTACTTAAAAAAACTTGATAAGTAGTAGGAGTTCCAAATTAATTTTCGTGGGATATGCTCCAAATGGGTACCGCCTACTGGATATGGAGAAACGCAAAATTATAATTTCAAGAGATGTAAAATTCGAACAAAATGAAACAAATCTACGCTCCAATGAATTGTTTCCTCTTATTCAAATTGAAGAAATGGATCCTGAAACAAAGAAAATCGATGAAAATCCTGACTTAAAACGCGAAATGTCTCCTGAAATTCACCGAGAAACACAATTGTTTGATAATACTACCGTAGATGACCCATGTCTGTTACACCAAGGATTTGAAAGTGATGCTGACTCCGATGACTTTGAAGGCTTCTCGGATGTTTCACAAAATTTACAAATTGAATCTGAAGATATTCAAGAAACAAATCAAGAGCTCAAGAAGAGAGATGGAGGTACGGATACTGAATCCGAAGGGGCGATGGAGATTTATGGAAGAGGAAAAAGAATGAAAACCAAACCTACCAAGTTCGAAGATTTTGTCTTGCTCACCTACATTGAAGCTGTCACTGGATATGACTGTGAAGCATGGAAAGCTGCTATTAAGGAAGAGTGGAACTCACTAAATAAAAATAAAACTTGGCGAGTGATTGACAAAACTTCCGTTGAAAATCATAAAATATTAAGTAACCGATGGGTTTTTAAGATAAAAGATGACGGAACATATAAAGCCCGTTTAGTAATACGTGGATGTGAACAGAAGAGTGGAGAAGATTTTAATGAAACCTACAGCCCAGTTGTTGCTACCAGTCCGCTTAGAATGATGTTTGCTTTAGCAGCCATCAACGGATACCATGTGATGAAATTCGATGTGAAAACGGCATTTCTCTTACGGCGATTTAGACGAAAATATATTTATGGATCTCCCAGAAGGTTTCAAACAAGCAGGAAAAGTCGTGAAACTTCAAAAAGCTCTTTATGGCTTAAAACAAGCGCTCTTAAACTGGAATAAGAAAATAACTGCAGTTCTAAGAGCAAAAGGACTTATTCCCAGTAAAATTGAAAAATGTATTTTCATGAATAAAGAAAAAGACATTTTTCTAGCCATTCATGTAGATGATGGGTTGGTGATCGGAGCAAACAGAAATGAAATGGTTGATCTTCTTAAAAAACTCGAAAAAGAATTTGAAAAGACAACAGTTGAAAATCCGAAATCAATGTTGGGAATAGAACTAAAAAAAGTTCCATTCATGCAGCATGATCGTATGAGCGAATTTTCGTAAATTATCGTATTGTATAATGTTGAATTGTTTTGAAATTTGAGCTTTTTGAGTGCAAGGAAATCGTTAACCATCAATTTTATGGCAAAAAACGTATTCTAAATAATAACCTGCTATTCAAATAGAGGTTCTGAATTTGTAGCTTTTTTTGCAGTTTTTATCGATTTTTTAGCAAATTTTGATGAATTTTAAGTACATTTTTCAGCATAATTGTGTACATACATTTTTGGATGTTCTATTTTATAGTTAATAAACTTTATTTGAGCAATATTCTACCAAAAAATATAAATTGAACGATTTTTAGCCGTTTTTAGCCATTTTTAGAGATTTTTTTAGTACATTTTTTGAAATTTGACCAATTTAATGTGCTCAAAAAGTGTTGTCCAACGAACTCATCCTTTCTTTTGAAATGCTTGATTTTTTGGCGAAAGAACGAAGTTTTTATCTCAATTCTATCGAGAGATGTATATATATATTTATATATATATATATATATATTATATATATATATATATATATATATATATATATTTATTTATTTATACATTTATTTATTTATTTATAGGGTGTATTTCCAGACGATAACTCCCGTAAAACACGACATAAAAAATTCGTTCCAACACAGGAAAATCCGTCTTGACAAAAGACAGGTCAAGTTCGTTGGGCAGCCTGATCGCCCCAGAATTTCAGGCTCAACTTTACAATTTAGTGGCCCAAAAATTGATTAATAAAATTAGTTTTTTTCACAAAAGGGCATGTGGAGTGTCACAGTCGAAGTATTTTTCAGCGCTGAGTCGATTGCGACCACTCCCAGATCTCTAAGATTCATCAAAAAGCGAGAAAAATTGATTTTTAGGTGAAAAATGCCCATAATTGACCACATTTTTGAGTTCGGCTGCGTGTTCTAAAATTTTCTTTGCGATCTCGTCAAACGGCTGTCCCGTTTTATTCAGGACGTGGTTGGCCTCAATGATCAGAATTTGAGTGCCTAATTTAATGTTATCCACAACTTTTCTTTGAAAATTCGCTCTTTTAGTCATGCTGCATGACAGTACTTTTTTAATAT
The DNA here is from genome assembly GCA_030762985.1 of Adelphocoris suturalis. Classification (NCBI taxonomy): domain Eukaryota; kingdom Metazoa; phylum Arthropoda; class Insecta; order Hemiptera; family Miridae; genus Adelphocoris; species Adelphocoris suturalis. The sequence goes on from JAUMHS010000013.1 coordinate 209,480, forward strand.
ATATGTAGGTAGTTACCAGCTAAGTATTTTGATCCCTAAGCCAGGAAGGTCTTGAGGGTTACAAGATGTGAAGACGTAAGATTTTCATCCTTCTTAATTTGCTTTGCATTTCGAGTGGAAAACGTAAACAATTTTAAATTTGATTTTCAAATTGTATTCGATAATCATCAGAAACGCTTGCATACGAGTCTGCAACACATTGGGACATTTTATGTCTTTAGTTGCAGACTCGTATGTGTTGCAAACTCGTATGCAAGCTCTAAGAGCCACTCATCTGATCCGGACCCTGGGCATCGTCAAGTAAATGTCCTAAAGAGGCTACATACGAAATTACAGCTTCCTAGAGTGTAAAGTATAGAAATTACCTGTTAAAATGATTTAACCACCGCTTCACAAATCAAACCGTTCTCGCAATATTTGGATCACCTGCTATGAATCTTATCATCGAAACACCAACTCAATGAAATCATCAGAAATTAACAAGTGGTTGCAATCATGTTCACAATATCAATTATTGAGAATGATCACCTGTGTGTAAACAATTATTCAAATAACCATGCTCAGAACTCAGCTTGTTGGCCACGCATTTCGCAGTGGTTAACTTAGTATGATAGGATAAATCGAGAGCTTTCGAACGAATGGTCAACGAATTTTGTGAGATCAAAAACGACGAAGTACCATTTCCCTAGCAACGACTCGGTTGTATGCGGGAATCATCAGAAAACAACTGGGACAATTTTCGTCAACAGTTTACGTAACGATTTTTAACACAGAATGTGTTTTTGCGATGACCTACCGAAAAAAAAATCGTCACAAAAAACCGACAGAAAAAACCGTTATGCGCCTTTTATAATGATTTTCACGTACAACCAAGCCGTTGGTAGGGAAATGGAACTTCCGCAATTTTAATCGCACAGAAATCGTTCACCATTCGTCGGAAAGCTCCTGATTTATCCAACCATATTATGTTAACTACTGCGAAATGCGTGGCCATCAACCTGAGTTATGACCATGGTTATTTGAATCAATTGTTTACACACAGATGATCATTCTCAATAATTGATATTGTCAACATGATTGCAACCGCTTGTAAATTTTCTTATGATTTTCAGGTACAACCGAGCCGTTGGTAGGGAAATGGAAACTTTCGCAATTTTAATCGCACAGAAATCGTTCACCATTCGTTGGAAAGCTCTCAATTTATATAGTATTTTTCTTGTAGTTACATATTTATTTATATAATATTTATAGGGTTTTAGATCAAATTAAATGTCTAACAATTATTTATTTGATTATTGCCAAATATTGTTATTATTCACGTGCAACCAAGCCGTTGGTAAGGAAATAGAATCATCGCAAAAACACATTCTGTGTTCCTATGATTTCATACAGAGTATGGAAAAAGAAATAAACCGGGGGGTGCAGGGGGGCGGAGCCCCCCGCCGAGGCGCAAAGCGCCGAGTTTTGTTTATGTGCCAAAGCAAAGACATAAAATGTCAAAAAAGAACCTCCGCTCATCATTAGGCCACATATAAATGAAGGGGTCAGTAAAATGTACACAGATGCAATCCAGGGGTCTGGAAGGGAAAGAAACAGGGGGTTTCATAGACAAGAGGTTTAAACTATTATTATAGGTGAACATATGGTCAAATGTGTGTGGTATGACTATTATATGAAATCTATTTACCTCGGGAAAACACATAAATATGTGTGCTAGGCAACATAGAATTCAATGTAATATTGTCCCTCTCCTCAGTGGTTTTGGGATAAGCAATGGTTATCATATTCATTAGTGGGTGTTAGGTTCTAGTTTTCCTAACATTAAATTATTCCCTCTATAGGGTACTTATTTTTATTAGTCATAAAATTTCGGTTCTACTGTTTATTCATATATGGCCCCGAGACTTAGTGTCCCATCCAATACATAAACGACAATAGAACAAGAAGGGAGCTTGTATTGATAATTCGCGTAAAGCGAATTATATAGATTTTTATTTACTAAGTTCGTAAAATGGCCCCGGGTTGATACCCATCCAATTTTACGAGTTAGTAGGAGAATCGGGCGCTCAGAATTCTGTGCGTGAGTTTTTAATAACTTATAAAAATGGCCCCGGGTCGAGTGACCTATCCAATTTTTATAAGTTAATGGGAGCTAACCAAATTTTGTATTTTTATCACGTAATGGCCCCGGGTAGGTTTACCCATCCAATTACGTAGATAAAGATGTGTAGAGTGATTTTAGTTTGCTGTTGGACGTGATGAAATGGCCCCGAGCGTTAGCCCATCCAATTTCATCAGTTTGAAAGTTTTGAGTTTTTAAGTAAAACGAAAAGGTTTTAGTTTGCTGTTGGACGTGATGAAATGGCCCCGAGCGTTAGCCCATCCAATTTCATCAGTTTGAAAGTTTTGAGTTTTTAAGTAAAACGAAAAGGTTGTTGAATTGAATACACGGAGGTATAAGGAAGTTTACCAAGAGCGATACCCAGGACGAGTGAGTCTTAGTGTTGTGGGCATAGCCCTTATAAAGCCCTCCTTCCCTGTCCCTCGCCCATCGGGGCAGGTAGGAAGGTAGTGGCACCATTAACTTGGGTTTTCCCCGTCCTTTGTATTTCTCTTCCTGGTTTCTTTATTCTCTTCACATTCTACTTACCAGCTAAATACTTTGGTCCCTAAGCCAGGAAGGTCTTGAGGGTTACAAGATGTGAAGACGTTAGATTTTCATCCTTCTTAATTTGTGAAGCTTTGCATTTCGAGTGGAAAAAAAGAACCTCCGCTCTTCATCAGGCCACATATAAATGAAGGGGTCAGTAAAATGTACACAGATGCAATCCAGGGGTCTGGAAGGGAAAGAAACAGCGGGGTTCATAGACAACAGATTACAACTATTATTAAAGGTGAACACATTAACAAATGTATGTGGTATGACTAAAATATAAAATCTACATACCTTGGGAAAACACATAAATATGTGTGTTAGGTAACATAGTATTCAATGCAATATTGTCCCTCTCCTCAATAGTTTTGAGATAAGCAATGGTTATCATTTCCATTAGTGGGTTTTCTTGAAAAACGACCGTTAGACGAGTTTCGGGTCGGTGTCTACGTAATTTTTCACGCTGAATTGAATAGTAGGTACCTACCTAACACTTGCAGATCCCTCCGTCTCCGTTATAACCGAGTTTTATTCAATAAATAACTAGTTTTAACCCCTAAAGTCACATAAATGTAAGCACATGAAACAAATTGACTAATAATTCGTGGTTTGAAGCGTAAAACTCAAGTAATATCAGAGTAGGGGAGTTCTGCGTTTCTTAGCATTATAACATAATTTCTCCCGTAATTGGCGCCGTAAAAGTAAAACTGACAGTACATATATTTTATAGATTATTTTATATGTTTCATTAGTTATATTAGCATCTATAGGTTTTTGTTGTTATGAAATATATTTCTGTAGGTTGGATTAAAGTATATAAACATGTATTATTATTAATTCTTATAATAAATATAGCCTTAATTTTCATAAGCATTGCTCTGGTTCGAGCAATGGCAGAGTGAGGTCACTGGCCTGTGTGGAGTCCTTAAGGACCTTTGCCCGGTTGATCCTTTACAATTACAAATTACAAATCAATTACAAATTTGTTTGTAAGAATTTCCAACAGAAAAACTCGGCGCTCCGCGCCTCGCCAGGGGGCAAGCCCCCTGGACCCCCGGTTACCTCTATTTACATACTTCGGACGAAATTATTGAAACACAGAATGTGTTTGCGTTGTCGCACAACCAAGTGACAACCAAACAAGCGTCATTGTTTACTATTCATGCTCATAACTCAGGTTGATGGCCACGCACTTCACAGTAGTTAACATAATATGGTTGGATAAATCAGGAGCTTTCCAACGAATGGTGAACGATTTCTGTGCGATTAAAATTGCGGAAGTTCCATTTCCCTACCAACGGCTCGCTTGTACGTGAAAATCATAAGAAAATTTACAAGCGGTTGCAATCATGTTGACAATATCAATTATTGAGAATGATCATCTGTGTGTAAACAATTGATTCAAATAACCATGCTCATAACTCAGGTTGATGGCCACGCACTTCGCAGTAGTTAACATAGTATGGTTGGATAAATCAGGAGCTTTCCAACGAATGGTGAATAGGGACGTTGCGATACTTCCGATATATCGTGGTATCGATACTTCTCTTCCGATACCATCGATATTTATATCGATACTTTGCATCCGATATTATCGTGGTATCGATACTTTCTCCCGATATTATCGGAAGTATCGATACTTGGTGACCAATACCACCTATATTTTCCTTGATTTTTTTCTTTTTTCAATATAATTTTCCCAGCACAAATCCAGGAGACGACCAGCCTGCCCCAGGCCCGAGAGTATTATAATGATTTCAATTTGTTACGAACTTTGAGAATATTGGCTTGCAATTAAATTATTTTAGATTCAAATCCATTCATATTGGATTGCAATAGTTAATATAGGCTCAATCTGAACTTGTCAAACTATAGTCATAGTAGTTTCTATTAGTGTTTATTTAATTTCCACCAAAATACCTACGTCTACTCAAATCAAGAAATATGATTTATTTATCCTTTCGTGGTTTTTCATAGTAAACTATTATCTTTTATAAATTTTGAATGTTCTATAGATAAATCACTTTTAGTAAAACATTCTAATAATTTTCTCCAGATTCTATTATCTACCTATCATATTTAGTTAAATTTAATCCTAAAAGGGGGCATAGCCACTCCACCACCTGCCCATTGCTATAGAGGCAGGAAACTACTCAGTGATAAAGCTACCCAGCTTAATTATAATTCAAAAGGGAACCATATTTCACCAATTCAGACTCAGTACCACCTTTTCATCATTGAAATTTATTCATAAATGTTTATTTTAAAATGAGTCCCTGTTAAATTTGAAAGTTTTGACCTGCCACATTCGTCTTAAGTTCATCAAACCATTGAGTTACTCACATGAAACTTAATATCCTTTTAATGTAAGATGTAGATGTATCTTATGATTCCATTTATTTTATTGATTATAATTACTCTGAAAACCATAACATGTTGCGAAGTGAAATAGGCAAGTCAATAACCTTCAATGGCCTAGCTAATTCTCATATAAAATATGAAACTTTGTTCTCATTCAAAATCTTGTGTTACCTTTTGAAATATTCTTTAATTTAATCAATTTTTTTTCTTTAAAAAAAAAAAAAAAAAAAAAAAAAAAAAAAAAAAAAAAAAAAATTAAATTTCTTTAAAATATTGTTTCTATCAAAATTTAACACCTCACTGGAGAACTCACCTTAAAATGTTTTCTGTGAAAGGAAACTGCTCTGAAAACCCATAAATGAATTCCTAAATTATTCAGCCCTACCAGAATGAAATTCCTAACGTTCATCTACGTAATTATGAAAATTGATTGACGTAAAAGATTAGTGAAAATATTTAGTGCTAGTCATGAGTAAGTGTGTAGATAGTCATGGAAATATTGAGAATTCAAGATGTGAAACTGAAAACTATGGTTCAAATTGAAATATTCAACTTAGTAAACAACTATCAACTTATTTGAATAAATAAGTTAACTTCCCTATTTTCAACAACAAAAGAGATTGAAATCAACAAATGGGACAAGTTTGAGAATTCAAAATTGGAAATCTACTTGGTGATATATCTATTAATTTAAAACAATGATTAAGAATCCTATCATCAGTTCCTTTCGACAGAGTTCTGGATGCATCCTCCGAAGCATAACTATTACGTGAGGTGTGAGAAAATTCCAATAAAAAAACTATTAACCAAATGACACTTCCCCCACCTGTTTTTTTACACGTAAAAAAGTATCGAAGGTATCGATACTTTTCAGCCAAATTTGGAGACGTATCGATACTTTTCTTTCAATAATATCGGGTATCGATACTGCTAGGAAAATATCGGATCGTATCGAGTATCGATACTTAGGTGGTATCGCAACGTCCCTAATGGTGAACGATTTCTGTGCGATTAAAATTGCTTAAGTTCCATTTCCCTACCAACGGCTCGGTTGTACGTGAAAATCATCCGTCACACATTTCGTTACCATCCCGCGTTCCATTTTCGGCTAGTTAGTCCATGGCTAAAACACATTCTGTGTTAAAACGTCTGCCAAGTTGGGTGGGCAGTACAACATCCTCAAGCGAGCGAAGCGAGCATCATCTCCCACAGAAGTTAAACCTACCCTTAGGGATCTACCGTTTGCGAGCGAAGCGAGCAACATTCCCTACATGCCACACTTTGCGAGCGAAGCGAGCAACATTCCCTACATGCCACACTTTGCGAGCGAAGCGAGCAACATTCCCCACATGCCACTCTTTGCGAGCGAAGCGAGCAATTTAATGGGGGGTCCGGGGGGCTTGCCCCCCGGCTGGACGTGGAGGCGAGCGTAGCGAGCCGGAGCGGCTAGTTGTTAATGGTTAACATTCCCCCAACTGAAACTCCGTAATTGTTCTGTGACACGCTCACGTTACACGAGTTCGTGGTTGCTGTGAAACATCTACATTTACTATGAATCCGTACTGAACATTTCTCGATGATCACAAATTACGTATGTGGTGGAGCCACTAAGGCGTATATTATTATCTTAGTTACTTTTGGAAATATCATAAAACAGGTAGATAGTTAGTAATCATGGGTTAGTTTTAGCGAATTTTTGAAGAAAATTAAGCTATTGCTCTCGCCTCAAAATTTGTAGAATGTGAATTTTTGAAAACATTTTATGCAGAAATCCGTTTCAGGCTATTCTGAATCATATTCTGAAGTTTAACTCATTTTTTTTTTATGTATGTATGTATGTATGTATATATGTATATATGTATGTATATATGTATGTATGTGTCATTCCAGACGATAACTGTCCGTAGAATTGAGCTAGAAACTTCAAACAAATTTTAAAATGTTAAGGACACAAAACGAAAGTTCAAGTTCGTTGGCCAGCATGATCGGATTACATCTTCGGGTTGAAATTTCAAAAATGTAGTCAAAAATTTCAAAATAGCCTGTTTTTTGCGATTTGTTGTGAGAAATAATTTTTTCAGCATACTAACATGTGGTATATTCGGAATCAGCGTAAAATTTCCTATAAGAATATGTATCAAGTTTTCAAAAATTTCAAAGTTGAAAAATCAGTCAAAAATCGAAATAATGCCGTTCGCTAGTTGTAAAAATCGGTAATATTTGCATGAAACATTGTCCAAATTCAGATTGAACTACTCTTATGGAAGTATCCCTGTATAACCAATCCCAGAACCATGCTGTTTAAAACGTAGGTAGTAGGTGCTTGTTTAAAAAAAAAAGAAAAAAAAAGTTATTTCATTTTATGTCAAGATTTGATGATGTTATGATAGGATACTGTTAAGATTTCAACTGCCTTCAATACTGACCACATTGGACATCGAAATCTATGAATATTTACCTACATTTGTCTTTAAATCTACAAGATTAGTTTAATAATAATAAAGTATGAGTACCTCCTAATTATTTTTAATAATTTGATTCCATGTTTGTCTATCAAAATCATAAACTAAAATTTCTCTACGCGATCAATAGCGACTGAAATGTCGAAGATTTCTTCAAAAATTCGCTCATGGGGTCATGCTGCATGACTGGACTTTTTAACATGTATCATGTTTTAGCCCTGGGGTCCTAGCAATTTTTGAGCGTCAATTTTGCGAGTCAATTTTTTTCCGCGCAATACATAATGGAGAGACGTACGAAATTTCGAGCGTCGATTCATCCGCGCACGGATGTTACTATCCCAACATCCCAACAGAGTGGAAAGTAATGTCCATTTTTACTTTCCCAACATCCCAACAGAGTGGAAAGTAATGTCCATTTTTACTTTCCCAACATCCCGACAGAGTGGAAAGTATTGTCCATTTTTACTTTCCCAACATCCCAACAGAGTGGAAAGTAATGCCCACTTTTACTTTCCCAACATCCCAACAGAGTGGAAAGTAATGTCCATTTTTACTTTCCCAACATCCCAACAGAGTGGAAACTTATGTCCACATTTACTTTCCCAACATCCCAACAGAGTGGAAAGTAGTGTCCATTTTTACTTTCCCAACATCCCAACAGAGTGGAAAGTAATGTCCACTTTTACTTACCCAACATCCCAATAGATTGGAAAGTATTGTCCATTTTTACTTTCCCAACATCTCAACAGAGTGGAAAGCATTTCCCTAATGATCCCACGATTCTGAGATTTGGTATGTAGCCCCTTGAGGGACTTCTGAACACAACTGACCGATCCCAGATCAGCTGAGTGGCTCTAGAATCCAGTTTTTTCCCTAATGATCCCACGATTCTGAGATTTGGTATGTGGGCCCTTGAGGGACTTCTGAACACAACTGACCGATCCCAGATCAGCTGAGTGGTTCTAGAATCCAGTTTTTTCTTTAATGATCCCACGGTTCTGAGATTTGGTATGTGGGCCCTTGAGGGATTTCTGGACACAACTGACCGATCCCAGATCAGCTGAGTGGATCTAGAATTCAGTTTTTTCCCTAATGATCCCACGATTCTGAGATTTGGTATGTGGGCCCTTGATAATCATTTTTTTCATTTATTGAATTTACACTGAATATTAAAATCTAATTTAACACAACGATATTTATTTTAATATTGCAATTTAACATAACGATGCTTATTTCTGTTCTAGAACCAAAAATTTCAACCATGTGTCGTGTTTTTGACGAAAAAAACAGGAAAAAAAAACAAGTTCATATAATTTCGAATCAATATCGAGAAGAAAACATGATACATGGTTGAAATTTTTGGTTCTAGTTTTCCCTAATGATCCCACGATTCTGAGATTTGGTATGTAGCCCCTTGAGGGACTTCTGAACACAACTGACCGATCCCAGATCAGCTGAGTGGCTCTAGAATCCAGTTTTTTCCCTAATGATCCCACGATTCTGAGATTTGGTATGTGGGCCCTTGAGGGACTTCTGAACACAACTGACCGATCCCAGATCAGCTGAGTGGCTCTAGAATCCAGTTTTTTCCCTAATGATCCCACGATTCTGAGATTTGGTATGTAGCCCCTTGAGGGACTTCTGAACACAACTGACCCATCCCAGATCAGCTGAGTGGCTCTAGAATCCAGTTTTTTCCCTAATGATCCCACGATTCTGAGATTTGGTATGTGGGCCCTTGAGGGACTTCTGAACACAACTGACCGATCCAAGATCAGCTGAGTGGCTCTAGAATCCAGTTTTTTCCCTAATGATCCCACGATTCTGAGATTTGGTATGTGGGCCCTTGAGGGACTTCTGAACACAACTGACCGATCCCAGATCAGCTGAGTGGCTCTAGAAACCAGTTTTTCAATAATGATCCCACGATTCTGAGATTTGGTATGTGGGCCCTTGAGGGATTTCTGGACACAACTGACCGATCCCAGATCAGCTGAGTGGATCTAGAATTCAGTTTTTTCCCTAATGATCCCACGATTCTGAGATTTGGTATGTGGGCCCTTGATAATCATTTTTTTCATTTATTGAATTTACACTGAATATTAAAATCTAATTTAACACAACGATATTTATTTTAATATTGCAATTTAACATAACGATGATTATTTCTGTTCTAGAACCAAAAATTTCAACCATGTGTCGTGTTTTGGACGAAAAAAACAGGAAAAAAAAACAAGTTCATAAAATTTCGAATCAATATCGAGAAGAAAACATGATACATGGTTGAAATTTTTGGTTCTAGAACAGAAATAAGCATCGTTATGTTTGGACAAACAGATCAAATTTACGCCTAAAATGATGTTACGGAGGTCGAATATGAAGAAGAATTGGATCTAGATGGCACTGGTGATGGGGAGGGGGGGTCGGACGTGCTCTTTAACGTCCATTTATTTCACAGTTTTCATCCGATTTTGATGAAATTTTGAGGGAATATGCGGGTTAGGCAGCAGATGGAGCAATTTAATCGTTCTCGAATCAACACTTTATTCTGCGTATGCGTTCTCGTAAATTTAATCATGAATTTAGACGGCTTCAAAATTTTTAAAGTGGAGGGGGGGGGGTGGGGACCCATCCACAAATCCCTTTCATACATCAAAGAACTCAATCCTAGATCTTAACGATCATATTTCTGCCAATATCACTTATGAATAAAACTTTTACAAACTTCTTTGTAAAATTGTGAAACTTCGTATTTTGTAAGGGTCTTAAAAATGACAAAATAGACGTACGCAATTGACATCAGCTTCGTTTTTATCACCGAAAAAAAAGATAAGTATTTTACAAATTTTGAATTTTATACCTAGAATTTCGTCTTCCTGAAGAAGCCACAGTTTCTGAGGAGAAACCTTAGAGATAATAAAAAAAAAAAACAATTTAAGGATAGAAAAGGCCTGTCTTTGTGAAGTTATGATTTGAACTCTCCAAATAAAGAAACGTTACCTACTACTGACCTCTATAAATTAATGTTCCCGGGATGTATTGACTTAGTAGTATAGACACAAATTTTGGTTGTCAAAGGCCTTGAAGATTTGGTAGTCAAAATTAGAGATATTTCTGGGATGCCATATAGAGAAGACTGAAAATTCATGTTTGTCTCAAAAAGAATCATGACCTTAACAAAGCATTGTCTCGAATGTTCGTTATACCAAAGTGCATGAAAACTCGGATTGGTGCATAAACAGTTCTTATTGCTACTAAACCCAATATTCAAACGGTATTTCTCTGCCTTTCCACTGAGTCTCTGTTGAAATGCTCCATTCAACCTGGTGGCGTATTTTTTTTTTCAATTTATTATCTACAGCTTTCGAAGTGTTCCTACCAGACATACTGACAAAGTTACACCATTTTTAATGAATATCAAACTTAAAATCCGTCAAGCATCCATTTTCACGTCTATTCGTCCGATCTCGCTTAAATTCCGAGGGTAGTCGGATAAAAACGGTCTAATAATCTCACACCAAGTTTTAAAAATGCTCGTTTCATCAGCACCTGCTGCGCATGCGCGAATGTGAAATCCTTACAACAAGCATCTTTTACCGTTTTCATAGGATTTTGATGACATTTCCTGGGAATTCGTGTATTAGCCTAAGGTTGGCAACCCATCAATTTCACCTCTCGAAAATTAATAGTTTTCGCTGCGCGTGCGAAAACGAAAAATTCCATCAAGCGTCATTTCCAAATGATGGTATTTGTCCGATCTTTAATCATTGAAATGTTTTAAATAATCTTAAAAGATGAACCATTCAGTCCCCAAAAAGTTCCAGTCATGCAGCATGATCGTAGAAGCGAATTTTCTTGAATTACGTATCGTATTATAATATGTTAAATTTTATTGAAATTTGAGCGATTTCAGTATGAAGAAATTGTTAAAAATCAAACCCTATGGCAAAAAACTCATATTTAATTAAATTTGGTAATTCAGAAAAAGATTGTGTTTTTGGAGTTTTTATAGATATTTCAGCAAATATTAATGAAATTTAAGTACGTTTTTCAGCATAATTTTGTGCAAAATTGTTTTAATGTCCTAGTTAATCGTTGATAATTTCGTTTCGACTAAAAATCCGCTAAACATTATAAATTTAACAATTGTTGGCCATTTTTGGCCGTTTTTTTTAGCCATTTTAGTGATTTTTTGAGTACATTTTTTGAAATTTGACCAATTTAATGTGCTCAAAAAGTGTTGTCCAACGAACTCATCCTTTCTTTTGAAATGCTTGATTTTTTCGCGAAAGAACGAAGTTTTTATCTCAATTCTATCGAGAGTTATCGTCTGGAATGACACATACATATACATATATACATATAAATATATATATATATATATATATATATATATATATATATATATATATATATATATATATATATATATAAAAGCGTTAAAATCCAGGAATCATTTCAGAATGCCTCAAAACAGATTTCGATGAAGAAAATTTTTGAAAATTTTTATTTTAAGATTTTTGGAGCCATTGCAATAGCTTTGTTTTCTAAGAAAATTCGCTAAAACTTGATCCAAACCAGATAAAAACTTTAAAAATCATGCTTTTACAAGGTTTTGAGGTTCGCGTATGTGCGGCTGCTAGGTACTTATGAAACGATCTGTTGAAATCGATATGGTATGATGATGTATTTAGGAATATAAATTAATTAATTTTGGACCATTTGGATACAATCTCCTAATGGTTTTTTTTTCTCATCATTATGCAGGTAGATTGACAGATTTTTTTTAATTTACCGATATTTTTAAAAATTTTGCTTCCTCTTGTGTTCGTGTAAGAAGTCAAAGAACATTTTGTCCCCCAAAATCAAAATTCAATTGCTTATTGCGTTTCAGAGCCTGTTGATCAGTTTTGATTCCGTGTCTATTTGTCTGACGTATGTACTCCTCACCCCCAAGTTTTGTCCGATTTTAATGAAATTTTCAAACATTGTACGGGTTGCCTCCAGTAAAACATGTTCAAATGTCAGATAATGTGCTAAAAAAATCATTAAAGTTCCAGTCATGCAGCATGGTCGTATTACATTTATGTTAAATTCTGTTGAAATTTGAGCACTTTGGGGACAAATAAAAATTTTATTATACATTTTATAGCAAACTAACTTTTTGTCAGTAATATTCCAATGAACAAACGATTTTGTGGATTTTTACAATTTTTTCAAGTGTTCCTATCGATTTTAGCGAATTTTTGAAGAAAATTAAGCTATTGCTCTCGCCTCAAAATTTGTAGAATGTGAATTTTTGAAAAAATTTTATGCAGAAATCCGTTTCAGGCTATTCTGAATCATATTCTGAAGTTTAACGCATTTTTTTATGTATGTATGTATATATGTATGTATGTATATATGTATGTATATATGTATGTATGTATGTATGTATGTGTCATTCCAGACGATAACTGTCCGTAGAATTGTGCTAGAAACTTCAAACAAATTTTAAAATGTTAAGGACACAAAACGAAAGTTCAAGTTCGTTGGCCAGCATGATCGGATTACATCTTCGGGTTGAAATTTTCAAAAATGTAGTCAAAATTTTCAAAATAGCCTGTTTTTTGCGATTTGTTGTGCGAAATAATTTTTTCGGCATACTAACATGTGGTATATTTGGAATCAGCCTAAAATTTCCTATAATATGTATCAAGTTTTCAAAAATTTCAAAGTTGAAAAATCACTCAAAAATCGAAATAATGCCGTTCGCTAGTTGTAAAAATCGGTAATATTTGCATGAAACATTGTCCAAATTCAGATTGAACTACTCTTATGGAAGTATCCCTGTATAACCAATCCTAGAACCATGCTGTTTAAAACGTAGGTAGTAGGTGCTTAAAAAAAAAAAAAAAAAAAAAAAAAAAAAAAAAAAAAAAAAAAAAAAAAAAAAAAAAAAAAAAAAAAAAAAAAAGTAATCACAACTGATAAGTTTACTCTGTGCATGTGTTAATAATTTGATTCCATGTTTGTCTATCAAAATCATAAACTAAAATTTCTCAACACGATCAATGGCGACTGAAATGTCGAAGATTTCTTCAAAAATTCGCTCATGGGGTCATGCTGCATGACTGGACTTTTTAGCTTATTTTAATAACTTCGTCGCGAGTGATTTAGTTCGCACATAGACGATTTGCCCCTGTTTTCGACGCCGTTACTCTATGCTGCGTAACCGCGGCGAAAAATATTAGCAAAGAAATCTCCAAGTGTGTAACTGAAAATCGGCCGCGTCGAAATGGATACTATAAAACCTTATTTCTTTGTCGCTTGCAAGCGTTGGGGTAATTTTTCGTAAATTTTTGCAGTTTTCTACGTTATTTTTGTACTTTCAGTGAACCTTAGAGGATATTTACGTGAACGGGGAAGTACTGGGTATAAAATTTATCGACTAAAAGTGTAAGTCAAATGAATTGAATCAAAATATATGGCAATGACAGGCGAAAAAACGCGAAAATCTAAAGTTTGTCACCTACTTCGAATTTTTACACCTTTGAAATGAAGCCCCCCCCCCTTCAATCCCTCTTGTCATTATCGTGTGAAGCGTAGATGTATCTTCCCAAAGCATCCCTCTGTCTAGTTCTGTGTAGTATCCATCCTTCTTCACCTTTTCGACGCGGTTGTTCTTCGACGCCGCTAACCCTCTCTCGTTTTATACGCGGTTATACACTACCTCGCACTTACGACTTCGTCGCAGTTACACTACCTACTGAGTTTTCGTTCTTGCTACTTCTGAAAGTTTATACGCCGTTTTTTGACGCCAGCATCTTCGATGCGGTTGTACTCTACATTGAGATATTATTTGAAAAACCTCCTTTTTATACGGGGTTATTCATTCGACGCGGCTTTTCTTCGACGGGGCTGTGCGCTCCCGAGGTAGGTAGGTACTAACTTTCGCAAATTGTCCGTAAAGAACGATAGGTTTTGAAAGGTCAAGAAATAACAAGACTCGATAAAAAAGAGAGAATGCATTTTATAAAAAAGAAGAAAACGCAGGTATAAAAGATTGCAAACATTTGTAGTATAAAGTCCTACTATGGCAATGAGAAACAAACCAGGTACAGAAGAACATTGCCGCCGTTTATCGTACTTACCTACTTCAAGTCTTTTACTGAAACGTGACATCTAGGATTACAAAATCAACATAGATGATACGCCTGAAAGATACATTCAATTTTATAGATACATTATATTTAAAATATATCCCACTTCCATTTTCGTTTGCACACAATGCTTTTAGTATAATATTACATTATTAAATTGGAGAGTTTTTGTATTTCTTGTAAACACGAAAACATGCTGTTAAGGCCGTATCACACTAGCATTTTTTCCAAATTTTTTCGTCATTTTTTTTCTGATTTTATTAATAATAATATAACTTTATTGCATAAGATAAATGCATTACAAGTTGGGTTCCACTTAAATTGGTATACATATATAACATGAAACTTGATTTGGAGGTGAAGCCCAATGGCTTTCTCCGGAAGTATATATCTAGTTGATATTGACAAGTTTTGAATAAATTAACAGTGCAACAGAGGTAAGTTTCATAACAGAGGTAACAGTTTTATAACAGAGGTTAACAATATCGTGGATTGTTTAGGCATTTTTAATGCCTAAATTTGTAGAAGATGAAGTGCTTTTTTCCCCAAGGTCAGCTTTTTTGACCATTGTGCATCCTGACGGAGCATTTTTAAACTCACTTGGGAAAATTAAAACATGTTCTAATTTTTACCTCCACGCAAGAAAAATGCTAAACATAACCCTTGGGAAGGTAACAATTCAATGAAAACCTGACAGATTTAATAAAAATGCATTCTGCTAGAATGTGCTGTTTTTGCACTTATTCCTCCTCAACAGTCACAGCTGACCTCGGAAAAAAGCACTTTGCCTCCTTCACGTTTAGGCATTAAAAATGCCGAAAAAATGTAAGTGTGGTACGACCTTAAAGCTGACTCTTTCCGTTCCGAAAAGCGTTTCCACGTTACGAAAACCTTGTTTCGGAAAGGCCATTTTCGTATACGAGAAAATGAATACGAGAAGTACAAAAACTCTCTATTAACTATATTTCAATTGTTTAGAGAAGATATCTGTTTAGTTTAGTCCAAACTGCCAATATCTTGTTCCACAACCTTGGCCTGGTAGGCCTTGGCAAACTAAACCGCATTCATAGCAAAGGCAATATAACTGAAATTTATGATTTTTTAACGGGTTTCTCTAATCTATCCGTTTGTACTCCTTAACTGTTGCCACGGGATTGTAATTTGATGATTTACTATTAAGCTTTACTAAATTTGTCATAAGTTTTTCTATAGATTCGAAAGACATGATGTGATTTATGGAGAATTCCGTGCCGTCGGGAGTTTTCAGTTTGAATTCCCTGTACAAATTGTGAAGGGAACCATTGATCGGAGTTGATGTCGGGTTGGTAGCGGTGGCAGGTGGTGTAACCGATGGTGGATAATGAGGTGGCAATGATGGAGGATTAACAACTGGCGCAGTTTTTGGACAGATTTCACAAACTGGTGCCTCTTTGATCACGGGGCAGTCGTTGTCAATCGAGAGCGTGATATTGTCAGATGGGAGCTCCGCGCTGATTTTTATTTTGTCGTCGATTAAAAAGCCTTCGGCGGGGTCTTTGAGAAGAGCTTTCTTAATGAATGACCGGGAGCCCCAACCTTGCAAGTCGTATCCGAAAGTGTTAACTCCTGATCTTGATTCAGTTTTTCTGGCGTCTTTATTGACAACCGACACACTCCATTTGGATTTTACTTCATTGTCACCTCTATGAGCTATGAATAGAGAGACGTGATCATTATCTTCAGAAGACAGTCCATTCGGGTACATCTGCACCTGCCAGGTCTCCCTGGATTTCCCTTTCCACGTAGTGATGTTTGGAGACAGGAGATACTTGCCCGTACTCAGCTGCAAGTCCGACTTCTTAACTTCCCAAGTATATGGGACCATCAAAGACTCGGATGCCTGAAACAAATATCCATAAAGTTGTTACATTGAGATACTGATATCACAACGTTTCTCTATTGAGGCATTGACAATCCAGATGTGTAGGTAATTGGAAAAACCAAACCACCGCGTACCAAACTAATTCTGTGCACAAAAATTTAATCGATTTTTGATAAAATGTACTTAAAAAAATCACTATACCCACCCAAGGGCACGCAAATGGCTGAAAATCGTATAATTCGTATTTTATAATAGGGATAATCTTCAACAAAGGTAAAACATAGTAGTGTTTTATATAATACTGTAACAAAAACCTGACCACCTCCCCCCTCCTCTTTTAGAGCCACGTATGTACTTGTAGTAAACGGCCATTTCGTTCCTGGAACTGTACTTCAATCCCATCATTTTGTCAAACAAGACAGTTTAACATAAAGTGTTCTGAACATCAATCTGATCTTCAGGTCTTTGGTCATGCAGCAGCAAGTGGAAGAACGGATGGTGCACCTTGGTCCTTCACACTAGTTGATCCTGTTCCGAACAATTCTTTGATGGGACGGTGAAGAACTGCCAACAGATCGGCTTGGATCCGTTCTTTTCAAACCTCATTCCGTTGAAGTTTTGCTGTACCGAACCTGGGATTTGATTGGTTTGGAGCTTTGAGTATAAATTATATGGAGAGCTACTTGTGGAAGTTGAGTCGTCAAACCATAGGTGCTTGCTGCTTCTGTCCCAGTGGCCGTTCCTGGAACTGTACATCAATCCAATCTTCAGGTCTTTGGTCATGCAGCGGCAAGTGGGAGAACGGACGGTGCACCTTGGTCTTTCACACTAGTTGATCCTGTTCCGAACAATTCTTTGATGGGACGGTGAAGAACTGCCAACAGATCGGCTTGGATCCGTTCTTTCAAACCTCATTCCGTTGAAGTTTTGCTGCACCGAACCTGGGATTCGATTGGTTTGGAGCTTTGAGTATAAATTATATGGAGAGCTACTTGTGGAAGTTGAGTCGTCAAACCATAGGTGCTTGCTGCTTCTGTCTTGGTGGCCGTTCCTGGAACTGTACATCAATCCGATCTTCAGGTCTTTGGTCATGCAGCGGCAAGTAGGAGAACGGATGGTGCACCTTGGTCCTTCACACTAGTTGATCCTGTTCCGAACAATTCTTTGATGGGACGGTGAAGAACTGCCAACAGATCGGCTTGGATCCGTTCTTTCAAACCTCATTCCGTTGAAGTTTTGCTGCACCGAACCTGGGATTCGATTGGTTTGGAGCTTTGAGCATAAATTATATGGAGAGCTACTTGTGGAAGTTGTGTCGTCAAACCATAGGTGCTGCTTCTGTCCCAATGGCCCTTGAAAATTACTTCTCCCCCACGCACCTGCTCATTTCAAATTAAATGACAAAGTGGTAACTCCTCATTTACTTTCTCAAACAAACACAATTGATTACTGTAATTAGTGAAATCTCTTCATTGTGTGGGGTCTCTTCTTGTATGTATGGCTATTGACATTGTGGTAAGGACATTTCTAGGTTCTACTGCTCCAGGTACAAAAGGCTGAAGATTTAAAGAACAGTTACCCAAGAAATTGCTTCCACTGTGAAACTATCGTAGAAGGCTCTCTAAACATCAAATATCACAATACTTACCAACAACAGGGGCTGGACCTTGTAATTAATAAGTACTGCTGAGAGTCAAATGTTTATGCACTCATTCTAGACAACAGGTTTGAAAAGTGGTGTGAATATGTGGGTACAGTCTGTTTTGGTAAATCAATAGTAAAGGTGAAAATCACCTAGGCAGGTAGGTACATACTCGATGATAACTCACTGATTTGACCTCCTGAAATGATGAATGTTATGTGATGCCCAGTAATTTCATATTAACCAGACTGTGGGAATTGCAATCTTCATCCGCACTCCATGAAATCCATCCAAACATATAATCCGGAGAGGTGGCAGGACTGCGTCTGCCACAAAGCCAAGCGGGGAATCTTGTCTGGCGGCCATTCTCTCTACGTGCTTGAGTATGACTTGACAGTGCAATACGACCGTCAACGCATCCAGCTAATCCTAGCTATCTATTATACAAGACATCTCTAACCATCTCTAATAATTACAAAGGTACTTAAATCCCTATCACATACTTAATTTTTCTAACGCCTCACATGTATACATTGGCGGAGCAATTGGGGTTTGCTCACTTGTTGGGCTGTGCATAGGTTAAATTCTCGTTTTTCGGAATCAGTAATTTGTGACTTATTACTGAGGGTAATCGAACAGTTATTTTCTCTGGATATGGAATTTCAGAAAGTTACGATGAAAAAGTCAGAACCCGGAGAAGTCACATAAAAACGGAAATACGGTTTTTAAACGAGGTTATGAAGTTCTTGAACTTGACATAATCGAAATTTTCGGGTTGACTTTTTCGTGAATTACGGAATTCAGTAAGGCTCGAGCATGAAAATACGGCTGTGTAAAATCCCAAAGTACGGAATAACGGTTTTGAATAAATATTACGATGAGTACGGATGTTCGAAACGAGAAAAATTATTTTCGAAGGAAATTACGGAATTTTTCGATTTCTAATACGGCGCCATGTTGTTTATATCGTGACGAGGCGACAATTCGAAACTCAAGCCAGATTGAATGTCAAACCAAAGCCGTCTCAAACCATTGACTCCCCAACTACATCATGGTGGAAATTCTCGAGTGTGGATAAGTTTATTTATAAGGTTATTTTAAGTTTAATTCTAAGCTTTTAAACTAATGTAGAACTATGACGGTGTTGTCCACACTCGAGTAAAATCACGAAAATACGGTGCCAGTGGTTGGAGGTGTCAACGTTTGACAGCCAGTGGTGCCAACTACGTTGGTTGAAATACGGAGAAATAATCACTGACACACGAAGTTTTGTCGGTAGATTACCCTGTCTACGGATTTTTGTTTTTCGTTAGAATTCGAACGTCAGTTTGGCTGAATGGCGGCATGAACGTTACCATGGCTTCTGTTTGCTCTGATTACGATTCGAAAATGTAGTTTACTCAACATTACGATTTGATTTCGATATTTTATTTGATTGTTTGAACTGATACGAAAAGTTGAGTATGTAACTTGGAAACAAGAAACATGAAACGGACGAGGAATTGGAGATATCACTGTGATCGCCAACATATCTAGTTCTTACTAGTGTTAACATAATTTAAGCATAGTAGTAATCCTACTTATAATTAAGTTTATATTAATTCTGGTCGCAGTGGTGGACTGTTTCCTTTTCTCCTTCGTTGTGTTGAATGTTTGTATTGATAATTCTTGCAAACGAACGTTATAATAACTTGTAAAGTCAAAAGATCGATGAAAATTCAGTTGAGCTGAATGGAGCATGGATGTTTATTTGGCTGCAAAATAAATTCATTGTAGCTTGCGAATTGTACCTAATATGAATACGATTGTAAAAAGTACGGAACATAAACAACATGAGCAGAGCAGAACGGAGTCAAAATTGAGTTTTTTTTTTAGTACGCTATGCACACCCCAACATGACAAGCCAAGGCTGAAATAAGGAGGAATCACTCATAAGCATGACGATGTACGATAGTTAGCTCGAACTTTGTGCGAATGAGCGAATTATTAATTTACGATTTACAGTTCGAGGATGAAATACGATTTAATAGTACGGCAGTGGTGAGCGGATTTGCAGCGGGATATTCTTCTTGTAAGCGTGTCGCTGGGAGATTAGATGGTCGAAGGCTCTGTTACCTACGCACAGCGCGCATGTCTCGGAGGGACAGTACCTTCTCTAAGGAAGCGAAATCGACAGACAGGTAGCGGGGCATATGTGATAACCCCAAGACCGCACTCCAATTTATGCGTGGCAATCGAGGCGCATTCAAATCCTAACACCATGTTGATAGAACGTTATGAGTAATTCCACTAAGGCTTAAGTAAATCCGGAAATGAGATGTGTTTATAGAACGGAGTACATAAATCCGGATGATACGAAGTTTAGAGATGTGTTTATAGAACGGAGTACATAAATCCGGATGATACGAAGTTTAGAGATGTGTTTATAGAACGGAGTACATAAATCCGGATGATACCAAGTTTAGAGATGTGTTTGTAGAACGGGGTACATAAATCCGGATGATACTAGGATTAGGGATGTGTTTATAAAACGAAGGTCGTGAATTCGGAGTAACTCGACTCTTGTTCTAATTACAGAGAACAATGAACACGGAGGAAATCAAGCGATTTATTAACGAGGAAGTAGAGAGGAGGGAAGTTGCGATCAGGGCTCAGCTTGAGACTCAGTACGCTCAAAGGTATGAGATGATGCAAAATCAGATCAAACAGTTTGCGGAGGAGTCTGTTCTGAAATTCGCGGCTCTGGCTTCGATGACCATGGGTCCACCTCCAACATCGAGGTCAGAGATGGTGGTGGAAGAGCAGGGCTCTGGTAGATCTGAGGATGCTCCTCGCACACTTGAGGTTCCCCTAGATAATCCGGTTGTAAACACAACGGCGAGTGGATCTGACTCGGTGGGCACTTGTGCCTGTAAGATTCACAAAGAACCCGGAGTGGCCGCAAGGCCAATTACAAATTTAAAATACGGAGGCAATCCACTGAAAGAAGGGTCGATCGCCGTGTGGAAACGAAGGGTAATATTGGATTTGGCGAGTGGCGACTATCAATTTCTCGTCGATCCCAACATAAAACCGGCCGTAAACTACACGGAGAGAGAGCTTCATCAGTTGAAGTGTATCGTACTCTCGTACATAATTTCCAATATTGATCACGGTTTGCAATCGATGATCAAAGATGTGAACGAGCCATCAATAGCATTGAGCATGATTGAGAAGGCGGTCGATCCGCCTACTCAGGCGAAGGAACATGCAATGCAAATCGAATTTATGAATACTCGATTTAACCCGGCGCTGGAAACAGTATTAGAGTTTCAAAATCGATTTGAGGGTCTTGTGGAGGGTATTCGGAGGTTCCCTGAGGCTGAGCTGACAGATAGGTCAATCCGGAGAAATTTAATTAATGCTATCTCGGAAGCATGCCCCAGGATAGCTGAAGATGCACTCCAGGAGAACTCTAAAATGAGGGTTCGGGACATCTTTGATCGGATGTTCGCAATGTATGATATGATGTCGGAAAATAGTAGGAGAGAGCAGGCTGTAGGAAAAGCCTTCCTTAGCAGGGGGCCTTCCTTCAGCAAACGGCGGAAAAATTCGAACCAATCCGGAGGGGCAAGTGGGGTCAAAAAGGCGAAATTAGTTTGCTTTAAGTGTGGAATATTGGGACACACTAAGGTAGAATGTAGAAATGATAGCAAGATGTGCTATAACTGTGGAGGGTTTGGACATCTGTCCATTGAATGTCGGCGTCCACAGACTGCGAGTACGAAGATGGCCCGCAGAAATAGTCGAATGAGAGACCCCACCCCCGTAATAAAACGAAGAGAACGAGCTCTCTCTGCTACTAGGGATAGGTCGAGGCCGGGGACTGGTCGTAACAACCCTCAAAAACGGAGCCACACGCCAGCACAAAACCGGTTGACGACGGCGCAAAACCGGTTGACAAAGGCTGTGGCTCGTAGTAAGAGAGGCGCAACTCCTCCCAGGGTGCAATTTGCGGATGTGGAGTCGGACAGTTCGGTGGCGGCGATAGCGACTCCAAGGGCTCAGGCAATCGAAAAGCCAGCTGCATTACACTCCTGGGGATCGGAGGTGTCTCTGGCGTCCCTAATAGACGGTAACAACTTTAAGTTAAAATTCATTTTGGATACTGGTGCTACTGAGCATATTGTTAATGATATAAATGTATTTACAACGATAACGGACTTGATCACACCAACACGGATTTCATGTGCCAACAATGCTAGGGACGCAGACTTGATAATAAAACAATCCGGAGATATTATATATTACAACGAAGAAAAACGGAAATTCGGTGTTTTAAAAGGAGTATTGTACGCACAAGACTTAATAGAAAATTTATTTTCTATTAGAAAACAAATAGCGAAAGGTTTATCGGCCTTATTGACGGATAAGGGAGTGATAATAAGTGATCCAATTTCGAATGAAATACCTACTTAAAACGGGTTCATTTGATGGACGGTTTTGGTGGCTCAATTTCTCTCTCCCCTTGTCAAAACTTAGTACGGAGGAAAAACGGAAATTGTTGAAATTAGGTCACGGTGTATCGTTAATGACTAATCCGGAGAAACAACTAAAGGGAATTAAACGTAAACAAGATACGAATTTTGACGAAATTACGGATACTTGTTTAGGGGGGAGAATCACTGATCAACCCGGTGAAAAATCCATCAAAATTTCGGATACTAGTTTAGAGGGGAGAACTGACACTGAACACGGAGAAAACCCGGCTGAAACTTTACAATTACGGAATGACATAGGATTGGCATGGCATTATAGGCTTAACCATGCCTCAAAGAAATATCTCGAAATAGCTGGTAAAGTTCTCCCTGAATTAAAAAATGTAAAATTCGGTGTAAACATTCTCGATTGTCCAGACTGTAAGATGGCGAAAGCAAAAAGAAAGCCATGTTCGGAAGTCAGACATAGGGCCGAAATACCATTTCAGAGACTGCACTCTGATTTAATGGGACCTTTAAAACCAGGAGCATTTAGGTCTCAGGCCAAATATATTGTCACATTTACGGATGACGCGAGTAGATATGCATTTGCTTACGAACTCGGAAGTAAAATGGGAGTCAATATGGCTTTGCTCTCATGTCTAAAGGAAATTAGAAGATTGACGGGGGAAACCACTAAGGTGTCAGAAATACGGACGGACGGAGGTTTAGAATTTAGAACGGAAGAAATGAAATTTTTGTTACATAGGGAAAATATATCCTTGACGGTCTGTGAACCATATACTCCTCAATTGAATGGAACGGCTGAAAGATTCAATTTAGAATTAGAGGAGAAAATCCGGGTTAACTTGATTTCATCAGGAATTCCCACTCATTTTTGGGTATATGCCATGAGACATGTCGTGCATATACACAATAGGACGCCCAACAAATCGTTGGAATTCAAGACTCCGTTTGAACTGGCACTAAAACGGCTTCCGTCACTAAAATACATAAAACGGTTTGGCTGCGAATGTTATATTTTAGACACCCAAAGCACGTCAAAGTTAGCTCCTAGAGCTAATTTAGGTTTCTTATTAGAATGCGGTGAAACAGGTTACAATTTACTGCATTTCCAAAATAAAACGGTAGTGAGATCAAAACATGTAGATTTTGTAGAAAGTAGGACTTACGGGGATTATTTGAGAGACAGGTCAATTGTTAAATTGCCACTTGATCAAGTTGAATTTTCATTAGAGAATTCATTTAAATCCGGCTTTGAACAAGTGCAGGATGTCTCTGTTGAATCCGGACGAGAAACAGAAAAGACATCAAACCCGGTTTTAATTCATGAAAATGATGAATGCGAATTTTACGAAGAATTCGATAATGCAGAAAATCTGGCGTGTTTCCTACAAAATTCTGCAGACGAATTAGGGGAGGACCCAATTACCTATTCACAAGCACTGGCTTCGCCAGACTCAGATGCTTGGTTAGAAGCAATTGAAACGGAGTTTCAGTCTTTGGAAAATTGCAACACCTGGAAAATCATTCCTCGAAATACGGTACCGAAAGGTGTGGGGGTAATGAAAACTAGGTGGGTTCACAAAAAGAAAACGGAGGCAGACGGTTCAATAAGATATAGGAGCAGACTTGTAGTAAAAGGCTTTGCCGATAATAATAAGTATGATATATCTGAAATCTACGCTCCAGTAGCAAGATTACCAGATGTCAAATTTTTATTAATACTTGCAGCCAAATTCGATTTAGATCTTGCTCAGTACGATGTAAAAAACGGCTTTTCTAAACGGTTCCTTAGACAAACTCGTATATATAGAAATTCCCGATGGGTATGCAGAATACTTACAAACCGGTGATGATATAAAGAGTCATAGTGTATGTGAAGTACACAGAGCTCTTTACGGTCTTAAAGTGTCTCCAAGGAGATGGTTCATAAGATTCCAGGAGGCTGTGGAAAGAATGGATTTTAAACCCTATCCTTTCCAACCCTGCCTGTTTGTTTGGAAATCCGGAGATCAAATTGCTATAATGTTGCTATATGTCGATGATATTTTACTAGCAACAAATAGTAATAAAAAACGGAAACAAGTAAAATCTATATTAGAAAAGGAATTTTCGATAACTGATCTGGAAGAACCAAGAAAATTCCTAGGATTAGAAATCATACGAAACCGGAGAAACAAAACTATCGGTCTCACTCAGAGATCTCATAGAATCGATGTTGAAGAAATTTGACCCTCATAGTGATAGAACGGTGTCTACGCCAATGATTGTTGATAGGAATGGAGTCAAAGAAAAATTGAAACAACCCGGTGACTTGAATTCGATTCCTTACCGACAAGCTATTGGATCATTATTGTACATACAAGGGGGAGTCAGACCAGATATTTCATATGCTACTAATATTCTGAGTAGACGACAGTCAAATTTTACGATGGAGGACTGGCAAGCAGTAATACGGATAATGAGATATTTAAGAGGTACGAAAGATTTTGGACTTATGTTCTCCGATAAGGGGGATGGAATAGATTGTTACGTGGATGCATCCCTAGGACTCTCGGCCGAAGGGGGTTTTTCCACGACTGGTTACATCATTTACCTTTTCGGTAATCCGGTAGTTTGGAGAACTAAGCGTCAAAATCATATAGCTCTCTCCTCAGCAGAGAGCGAATTCGTTGCAATGAGTATGGCGTGCAGAGAACTAGCCTCAATACGTACAATGTGTTCAGAGATAGCGGGGATCAAAATAATACCGACAATCCATGATTATTCTAAACCAGCAATCCGCTAAGCGGAAGTAGATGATTCATCTACTCTGAAACATTTGGTTAGGCTAGCTTATCTTTACGTACGACAGGAACACCGTAAAGGAAATATCACAATCCGGTGGATATCTACTGATGACCAAATTGCAGACACATTGACAAAGTCACTGCACAAATCAAAATTTATTAAATTTAGAAATTTGATGTTATTCCAGCACTAATCGGAATGTGTGTATGTGAATTGTACTGTTGCAGATCGAATTGAATGAGAAGGTTTCTTCTCATTCATTCCCTCAATTCTTACGATCATTACGAAACCCGGAGATATTTAATACGGAGAAGTGCTTGGATGGAAGCTTGGAGGGGAGTGTGGGAACTGCAATCTTCATCCGCACTCCATGAAATCCATCCGATAGAATCCGGAGCGGTGGCAGGACTGCGTCTGC
Source organism: Adelphocoris suturalis (assembly GCA_030762985.1). Lineage (NCBI taxonomy): Eukaryota > Metazoa > Arthropoda > Insecta > Hemiptera > Miridae > Adelphocoris > Adelphocoris suturalis. The sequence goes on from JAUMHS010000013.1 coordinate 235,290, forward strand.
CACAAAGCCAAGCGGGGAATCTTGTCTGGCGGCCATTCTCACTTCTTGCTTGAGTACGACTTGACAGTGCAATACGACCGTATACACATCCAGCTAATCCTAGCTATAATTCAAGACATCTATAACCATCTCTAATAATTACGAAGGTACTTAAATCCCTATCACATACTTAATTTTACTAACGCCTCACACAGACCCTATACAATGCTTAGATAGTCCCCACCTACAAAACTTACTTTACAATTAATTACACTAACATTCCCAAGTTCACTCTTCTAATTACCGAAATTGAGAAATACCCTGTACAAAATTTGCTGAACCCAATCTGAAAAAGCTCTAATATAATTTGGAAATGCAAATCTCACTCTCATAAAACCAATTTTCTTACCACTTACCAAAATTCATATTTTGGCAATATTGTTCGCTCGAAAATAAATTTATTAATTCTACGGTATCTACCTAAAATTTAGGTAGGTAAGTACAAAGATTGGTAAAATTTAGGTAGATACATTGATAGGTAGGTACTTACTTTTAAAAGAATATGATCCGTCGTCACTCGTACTCCAATTTTCACTATGTTTCCTTCGAACAAGAATCCTTTTTCCGGGTCCTCGAGAACAGATCGCCTCATTATCGTGTTGTCACCCCATCCGTTCAAGTCATATTTGAACTTGACGTTTTCCATCTGGACTATCTTGTCATTATCTTTGTTTTTGTTCGCTATGAAAAGCTCGAACGAGTAGTCCACTTTTTTTGGCACCCCTGTGCACCAAGTACGCTGCTATGAATTCTTTCTCTTCAGAGTTTATTCCGTTCGGGTAGAGTTGCAGCTGCCAAGTCTCAGATTCCGAGTCGTCCCAAGTCCTGAATTTCGGAGACAGCATGTAGGTACTCTCCTGGGTTTGCCTTCATTTCGTATAGAGGAACTTCCCATACGTAAAACCCCCTAAATAGGAACAGATACCTAAATAGGAACAGGATGAGGGGGGAAATCTGAAATAGAGCGCCAACGCTCGAAAAATCATTCAACATTAGCGTTTTTGGCCTCATTTCATCGACAAATACATTGACAATACGAATCGGCAACAACAACAACAAAACTAATCAAAAAGATGAAGTGGAAGAAGAAGAAGAACCTTACAATTTTTATCTGTTTTCACCTAGCCCGCCAAACGTCATTTGGTGTGACGGCCTATGTCAATCAAGGTAAGTGAGGTATTTTTTTAAGATACATATCCAAGGATTATTTTAACACCATGAATGTAAAAAATTGTTGCTTAGTTTCGTCACAATATTTTTTTAAAGTAAATATGCCACATTCAAGCATGAAAATCCCCTAAATAGGAACACCACGGTACCCTGTTTTGTTGCTTCTTTTAGTCGAGTTTCATCTACCTGCAATGACGTATTTTAGTGTGGTATTGGTTTTTATTAGTTTGTGTGATTTCAGTGGTGCATTTTTCAACTTTCAGATGACGGGAAGAAAACAATATTGTTCATACAAAGATGATGAAGGCGTCATGAAGCGGGCATTAGACATGCTGAACAGTGGAATGAGTTTCAGAGAAGTGTCCAAGCAAACTGGAATTTGCTTAGGAGTTCTTCATAGACACCGAATGCGAATGCGAATGCTCGTGCAGGCATACGTCTACCGAAGAGGTTTAAAGTTACCATTTAAAGACAATCTACCTGGGAGGAAGTGGGCTCAAAATGTCTTAAAACGCAACAAACGAGCGCTATCTTTGAGAAATGCTCAAAATATAAAGCGATCTAGAGCTGCAATAACCAGAGAAACAGTCAACGAATATTTTTACGAAATCGAAAATACTTTGGGTGGTGTTCCTTCTTCCAATATCTTGAATTACGATGAAACAAATATGACAGATGATCCAGGTAAAGCACGGGTTATGGCACCCAGAGGACAAAAATATCCCCACCGAGTTATGAACTCAAGCAAAACATCGACATCTGTTATGTTTGCGGTTACGGCTGATGGTAAACTGATGCCCCCCTACATTGTATACAAAGCGTCGTTCATGTATGATACCTGGACTGAGAGGGGCCCAACAGGAGCCAGGTATAATCGTTCGAAATCAGGGTGGTTCGACTCCAGGTGCTTTGAGGACTGGTTGAAAACAATAATAGTGCCATGGGCGAAATCACTTCCTGGCCAAAAAGTGATAATTGGAGACAACTTGTCTTGTCATCTCAGCGCAGAAGGTGTTTCAATATGCGAGAAATATAACATTGACATGGTTTTTCTACCTCCCAACTCAACGCACATGGCACAACCCCTTGACGTTGCGGTGTTTGCTCCTCTTAAAAAAGCTTGGAGAAATGAGCTCCGGATTTGGAAAAAAAAGGAAGGCCGAACATACTCTTCCGTTCCAAAACAGTGGTTTCCAAATCTTTTGAAACGAACTCTAGAAAAGATGGCTTTGAATGCTGAAGAGAACGTGAAAGCTGGTTTCAAGATTCAGGAATCTATCCTACCGATCGATCTAAGGTGTTGATGTTGGAGCACTTACCACCAGCCCCAGCTGACACCAATAATAATGACGAAAACACCGACCACCTTGATCAGAGTATCTTAAATATCTTGGAAGAGATGCGCCAACCAACAACGGTCACTGTAAACCGCAAGAACAAACGCTTAAATGTGATGCCAGGGAAAAGTGTAAGAAGTCAGGATTTGCTGGAGTCTGAATCAGAAAGTTCAGTGATGGAGACCGACAACGATGATGATGATGATGACGGGGAACAACGACAGTAGCAGTAATGGTGAGGAGAGTGACGTCCAAGCTGCAGATTCTAACAGGGACAGTGCGTCAAATGATGAAGGCTCCACAAGTGAAGAAGAGGCAAGTGATGGCGAAACTACAAATGATGCCAAATATCATGGGATCGTTGATCCAATCAATGTCACAGTTGGAGATTGGGTTTTGGTTTCTTTTAAATTAGCAAATCCAAAATCGGAAGCAAAAAATAAGTTTTTGGGACGAGTTGTAGAAATCGACGAAGAAACCTACTCAGGAAAATTTTCAAGAGAAAAAGTTCAAAAAGGTGATATGGTAGGCTCTGTTTTTGTATGGCCTCAACAAGAAGAATTGGTGTGTTTTGAGAAGAATGATGTGGTAGGAAAAGTTCTTCCTCCTAGAGATGTCGACGTGGAATGTTAATTTTTGATGTTGACTCTAGAGAGTGGTAAAATTTTTCATTCTTTTTATTTTACTTTTGACTTATTGACAGTTCCTATTTTTATACTGGTCTCCCTATTTTATGGGTGCTCTTTGTAGACTTATAGTCAAAGAAAAGACTGAATTATATGTCTTAATGTTACCAAGTGTTAATAGTCTCAATTTTCTCCTTTTTCGTATTTTACTTTGGGTTTTACCTTGTAATTTGTAGACTGAAAGTAAACAAAATGACTGAATAATCCCTGTGTAAGCTAAATTTTGTAAAGAAAATGTAATTTTCTATTTTTTTGTACTCACTATATATAAATATAATTTTTTTAAAAAGTCCAATTGTGTTCCTGATAACAACAGGCGTCCCTAATTAGGAACAACACTGACAACTAATGTCCATTCCTATTTAGGGGACCTAAGCCTAGATAGGAACGCGTTTTTGAAAAATAAAATAAAATAACATGTAACGTTTGGAAGAATGGTGGATATGGACGTTTACTGTGAATTGGATGAGAAACAAGTGTAAACAAAAAACTGGATGCTAGGTTGAACGGTTCAAGAGTTATTTCAAAAAAACGTCTACAACCGTTACTATTTAGGTGGTTTTACGGTACGAACGGCACTTCTGATTGTCCTTCTTTCTGAAAATTCAGAAATTTTGAGCATGAAAGCAAATCAAAAACGCTGCAAACTATTACACAAAGGTTTATTATTCATGTATTAGATAGCCCTTTAATTAAACGAAGTCTATTATTCATAATCTAAATATATCTGCAGAGGCATAGACGTCTACCGAGGAGACATTAAATTAAAAACACCGAAATTTTACTAGTCTCGTGAATTTAACACAAGTTGACCCACCAACTGAATATTATTGAGATAAAATAAATCACCTACCTACGCTTCGCAGCTCCATTTATAGGTGACAAAAGTTATAATAATCTGAATTCCTTTGGAATTATATTAGCTGATATGATGGTCATAGTTTATTAGGTTATTTTGGTTTATTATTTTCAATAATAAGCCTATGTGATCGTATAGCAAAAAAATTTTATAACCCCCCCTCAAACTTTGTCACTTTACGTTTCAAGGTGCGTAGAATCCAAATTTGAAATGTCCGTCCGCCGTCCACTGTTCGCCGTCCGCCGTTCGCCGTCCGGGCCATAAAAGGCCTAAGAATTGACTTAAAAAACCCGTTCTTTCGCACATAGACTCCATTTGAGGTCTAGTTGGTCCTAACGTTTAACCATCCCGATCGCTTTACTCGCATAGATGCTATGGGCCAAAAACGGGCGAAAAAGTGTATTTTTCGAGGCTTTGAGTGTTAGACTTACGCACGCACGCACGCACGCCTGGTCAGAGGGTGGCGGGAGAGAGAGTGAGAGGGAGGGCGAGGCGGAGTGAGTGAGAGGGAAGCGAGGGCGAGGGAGTGTGGGTGAGGCGGAGGGAAGGGAGGGGATGGGAGATGGAAGGGAGGGGAGGGAGGGTGAGGGAAGGGAGAGCGAGGGAGTGTGGGGGAGGCGGAGGGAGTGTGGGGAGGCGGAGGGAGTGAGAGGGAAGGGAGTGGAGGGGAGAGGGAAGGGATAAAGCGTAAAATTATGGGGTCCTGGAGCTGTAATGCAGTGAATGAGTGAACCAAATATGGGAAGCGTGAAGCCCCGAGTTTCGATAGTAAATATACTATAGCATTTCCAAGCCAAATGAAACCTTTTCCAAGTCAAATGAAACCTTTTCCAAGTCAAATGAAACCTTTTCCAAACCAAATGAAACCTTTTCCAAACCAAATGAAACTTTTTCCAAATCAAATGAAACTTTTTCCAAACCAAATGAAACTTTTTCCAAACATAGTGTATTTCTGTAAAGTAAACAATCGTAGATAAATAATACATATATTACAAAATTTCAGAAATTCAGTCTTAGAGGTTCAATCAGTCAATGTAAGTCACTACCGGTGGCGGCTCGAGGCAACTGCATCATCGTGTCCATCACATAATTAGATGAGTCAGTTGCTGTTACAGTTCTGACGCATCTATCAATGACTTGCGTCAAAATGTGGTTTTCATCCGGTTCGCTCAGTATGTTCGTTGCGTGACATTTTATTTTCAAGAAAGCCTTTTCCACTGGATTCAACATAGGGGAATAAGGAGGAAGGTAGTGTACTTGGAACCTCACTTCTTCGATAAAGCACTTCACCGCTGCAGCTTTGTGGATTCTCGCGTTGTCCATAGTTATTACGTTGTCTGGGCCTGGTATTTTCTGACGCAGTTCTGCCAAAAACTCGACGAAAAGCTCAGCATTCGTCGTTCCTTGTGCGATAACCTTGGAATGAACAACTTCTCGGTTATTCAAAGCCAAAATGAGGCTTACATTTCTTCCTCGGACGGCAGGTACCGTGACCACTGCTGGAGTGTTTCTCCTCGACCGTGCTTGACTTCTTCGAAGATGTTGATTGAACCCCGCTTCATCAATAAAGATCATTTTTTCTCTCTCTGGTGGCGCCCAAGCCTCAAAAGTCGTCGCATAAAGTCTTCTCAACTCCTTAGTTTGCGCTGAATTCATCCTATCCACCTCTTTGGAAGCTTTCTTTACAGTGATTTTGAGCGCTTTTAACCCATTAAAAATGGTCGATTTTGATAAATTAATATCTTTAGAGAAAATAATACGCTGTAATTCTTTCAGCGTTCTCCCTCGGTTCTCTTCAACTGAATCCTCAATTTCATTGAGGGTTTCAGGAGTCAATAACTTACGTCGGGCCCCGCCTATTTTATTTGCACAAGTTCGTAATCATTCTGGTGATATCTTCGTACAATTGTTTTAGCTGACTGTACCTTGATGCTTGACAATGAAGCCGCCTCTTTCACGGTTCGTCCTTCCTCGTACAACTTCAAGAATAAGTTTTTTTGGTCCATAGTGAGCTTCGCATAACGTCCACACCGTCAACGTGGGCGACGTTGGCTATTATCAGTGTTGGGATCTTCATCCTCACCACTAGGTACAACTCAACGAAATCCGATTTGGATGGTTGCGACGATGAAGCGGTCCACGAACTTCATGATCGTCAGAAAAACTATCAGAATTCATAGTTTAACAACAATTTCAAATCAGAATTGCAATTTTTTTATGCCCTAAACTACCGACAATATCACAAAAAAAAGATGCGAGTACTTCCTACCACCCTGTCGCTTGTCACAAAGAAGGAAATGAAATATCGCATTACGAAGGAATGCGAATACTCGTTAGTCACAAAAAAAACATCGGACGTATGTATTGGTGACTACCCTTAATTATCGGTTTCTCCGTGCGGGCATGGCGAATAGGTAGGTACCCACTCACATTCAACAGTCAGAAACTTCTCAAACTTACCTACTTGTTTCCTATTCTACTAATGTGAGATCCACTTCGGTAATCCAATGCCTGAAATTCATCGAATTTTCATTTTGTCAATTGCATCTACCTGCAACTTGCAGGGTACCTACCTATCTAGGTATCTCAGTTCACTCATTTTCTCAATAGGTTTTATTTGGTTTGAAAAAATTTTAATTTGGTTTGGATGAAGTTTCATTTGGTTTGGAAAAAGTTTAATTTGGTTTGGAAAAGGTTTCATTTGATATGGAAAAGGTTTCATTTGGTTTGGAAAAGGTTTCATGTGACTTGGAAAAGGTTTCATTTGGCGTGGAAATGCTATATAAGTGAGGCTAAATAATTACGGTCAGTTTTCAACGTAGAAGGTCTGTATGATACAGAAATAATAAACCTTTTTGTAATAATTTGCAGCGTTTTTTACAATGTTTCACCTGTTGCGATTCATCCCATGTTGATTTTAGCGAATTTTTGAAGAAAATTAAGCTATTGCTCTCGCCTCAAAATTTGTAGAATGTGAATTTTTGAAAAAATTTTATGCAGAAATCCGTTTCAGGCTATTATGAATCATGTTCTGAGGTTTAACGCATTTTTAGCGAATTTTGAAGAAAATTAAGCTATTGCTCTCGCCTCAAAATTTGTAGAATGTGAATTTTTGAAAAAAAATTATGCAGAAATCCGTTTCAGGCTATTCTGAATCATATTCTGAAGTTTAACGCATTTTTTTATGTATGTATGTATGTATATATGTATGTATGTATGTATATATGTATGTATATATGTATGTGTCATTCCAGATGATAACTGTCCGTAGTATTGTGCTAGAAACTTCAAACAAATTTTAAAATGTTAAGGACACAAAACGAAAGTTCAAGTTCGTTGGCCAGCATGATCGGATTACATCTTCGGGTTGAAATTTTCAAAAATGTAGTCAAACATTTCAAAATAGCCTGTTTTTTGCGATTTGTTGTGCGAAATAATTTTTTCAGCATACTAACATGTGGTATATTCGGAATCAGCGTAAAATTTCCTATAAGAATATTTATCGAGTTTTCAAAAATTTCAAAGTTGAATAATCAGTCAAAAATCGAAATAATGCCGTTCGCTAGTTGTAAAAATCGGTAATATTTGCATGAAACATTGTCCAAATTCAGATTGAACTACACTTATGGAAGTATCCCTGTATAACCAATACTAGAACCATGCTGTTTAAAACGTAGGTAGTAGGTGCTTGTTAAAAAATCATAAACTAAAATTTCTCTACACGATCAATAGCGACTGAAATGTCGAAGATTTCTTCAAAAATTCGCTCATGGGGTCATGCTGCATGACTGGATTTTTTTTTCCCCGTCAATATTCTAGCCCTTAGGGAGGAGAACACACCTATGAAGTTACAGCTACCTGGGTGGTTTCTTTCGATTCTTTGGGATGATATCTATGAATTATTATTAAACCCCGAATACAGTAAACCTGTATTAGATAGCCCACCGCAGAACACTGGTCCAAAAAAAATTATCTACCAAACTGAGTATAATGTGCATTATCGAAATAGAACAGGACGATGTCACCTGCCAAAAGAAAAATCTACACTACATGCAGATACATCGGTACATGGATATGCCTTATTTTTTCCCCTGTGAAATATGTGTTTTGTGTCTCAAGTTAAAAATGTCTCAATCAAATTAGCTCAGTCAGCTGATCAGAAAAGACCCAATCAATTCAATCGTCTCTTAGTGTCCCAGAGAGTCTCCATATCTAATTTTAACTTCCAAGGATGATCAAAAGAGGATGTAGCTGATTAGGAATTAGCCAGTCATTTCAATCGTCTCTTAATGTCCCAGGGAGTCTCCCTATCAAATTTCAACTTCCTAGGATAAACAGGAGAGATTTTAGTCTACTAGGGATAACAGGATAGAATTTTGCTCACCCAGCTGATTGGGAAAGAGCCAATATTTGCAATAGTCCTTAGTGTCCCAGAGAGTCTCGCTATCAAATCTCAACTTCTTACAATAAACAGGAGACAATTCAGCTCTCTCAGCTGAGGAGGGTGCTTACAGACTGGAGCTGCGCTAAGAGCGAGGAATGAGAGTAAGGAAAACAAACGCAGGTAGGCATATGATGGAGCACAGAGAGGAGCACTGCCTTAAGGTCGAGCAAAGATGAGAGCAGGATGAGAGCGAAGAAATCAAACCAGTTTGTTTTCGTCGCTCTTAGCGCTACTATTGTAACATGAATCCTGATTATGTAATTATTATTGTATTCAGGAAAAAACCTTTATGAGACAAGTAGTCGAATGTCGTAATTTCCATCCGAAAAATGGAGGATCTTTTTCGAAAACCATCACTACAGCGGAGTTAAACTCGTAAACGAGTTCCACTATCCGCTTTACAAGCAGATACCATGTTACATGGATATGTCTTTGATTGGGGATTTCATAACGGTTGTCCTCGAGTTGTCCTCGACTGTTGTCAAGAGGATGAAAATGTTTCCTATGGAGTGGAGTAAATGATGCTATTGCTTTACGTTAAGAATATTGTAACCGGCTTATTAAAATTGTTTATAGTCCAATCAACTTAGTTTTGGAATGTAGCCAGGTACGTAAGGAGGGGGAAATTGGCAGCTTGAGATGTGAACATTTATCACATAAATCAAGCGCTTTCCAACGAGTGGCGAACGATTTTTGTGCGATGAAAACTGCGGAAGTTCCATTCCCCTAGCAACGGCTGGGTTGTACGTGAAAAACACTGAAATTGTGACACAAATTTTGCGTCACGGAAATTTTTGGTTGACCCTCCAGAGCAAAGACATATCCATGTCAATATTCATGAAACCTGCCGGAATCTTCTCGCAGTTCATTGTACAAATAATGAAATTCCCCGTGTATATTTCTAGATTGATTAATTATGTGAATCCCTTCTACTTTTCGCCCCCGAAGTAAATACCAAATTCTCAATGACGGGTTTTCCGCAAAGAAATAATAGTCATCCATCGTCTAGAAGGATGTGAACCGCACTGACTCTCGCTCCACTCTGAATTTGCCAACTCTCAGCTCTCTTCGCTCCTTTCTTTGCTCTCTTTCCTCGCTCTTAGCGCAACTCCAGTCTGTAAGCACCCAAAGAATGAGCCAATCTTTTCATTCAATTCCTACTGTCACAGGGAGTCTCCCTATCAAATCTCAACTTCCTACGATGAACAGGAGAGATTTTAGCTAACTCAGCTGATTAGGAAAGACTCAATAATTGCAATCGTCTAGTTCTAGTACCTCAACAGTATACCTACTATGTACCTAGTGCCTTCTTTTGACATTATTAGTTCATTATGGTCACTTATCAATATTAGTTTAAACTTGCTTGTAACTTAGCGTAATATCAGCTTTCTTTGACACGAAAATGGCTTAGGGATCATGATAAAATGAAAACATTGCAATAAGTGGCGAGCGATTTTCCTGCCGCCGGCAAAAGTACTTAGCTGACACCAATAAATCCATCAATCTACGAGATGCCTTAACTTATCTCCCCCTCAAAACCCAACTACCTACATAATGGTTTTTTTTACGGATTCGATCTTAGAATGGTTTGCCACGGATTTCTATTCGGTTATTTTTTCTCATGCTTGGGTTCCCCCCCCCCCCCCCGCCTGGATCAATTCCAATACGTCGTCCCTTTGTTGACAAAGCATAGCTTCGAGGGACGTCCTAAAAAAAACTTACTAATTTCCACCTACGTGAAGTTGTCTTCCATGGTGTACCTGCCAAGGTTAGAAAAACAAGTAATCAACATTTTATTTCAATGCAAAAAATTAGGCTATTGCTATGACTTTAAAATGTCAAAAAATTACATTCTGTTCGGAATCCTAAATAGTAACTCCGTTTCAGAGATTGTTGTATACAAGGTGTTAACTTTTTTGGTTTCTACATCTAAGTAATTTCCTACATAAAGTTCCCCAGGCTTTTTAGCAAATTTTTGAAGAAAATTAAGCTATTGCTGTCGCCTCAAAATTTGTAGAATGTGAATTTTTGAAAAAATTTTATGCAGAAATCCGTTTCAGGCTATTCTGAATCATATTCTGAAGGTTAACGCATTTTTTTAATGTATGTATGTATGTATATATGTGAGGCGGAAAGCGAAAAGGGACCTCTTGTCGGCGTTTGTCGAAACGGAGTACTGGTTTTTTCTCAATCTGTATAGATTTATGAAGAATTTTAAGACCAAAATCATCCTTGTAGCTCAAAAAATGACGAAGCGCCAGTAGTTCAAAGTTTTATAATAGAAAAACGGATTTAGAGAAAAACGACCTTAAACTTCAAAATGCTACCCTCTCGTTATTTTTCAGAGTTAAGGAATGATTCAAACGGCTAAATTCACCTAATAGTATAGTTGTTTGAAAATGCGGGAGCGGGACACACACACACGAGATAGATGTACAGTGGTTGCGAGATATAGAAAAATACTTTATTGACGAATGCGGGGAGGTTTTGAATTGACAACAGATGAGATGATAAATCAATAAATATGTGGATAAATGTGATAGAAATATATATAAATCGACTTTTAACGGCTACACACACGGTGGTAAAGATGGCGAGAGACTACACATAATCGCTCGCGTTGCAGCGCACAGAATGAGTGGGGGAAGACCCCCCAGGGGTACCATCGGTATGCGTGGAGCATCAGCTGTTGCTCAGTTGGCGGGCAGTATCCATTTTACAAATCTCAAACATACTCCCCGGCTGGCTTGTTGTGGCAAGTCATATAAATAAGTACCCTAGTATGACTTAAATTACACTTGTGCGAACACATCACTGCACTTCACTGTTGGTTGCTTAGAATTACACTGTGACAATGATGCGGTCGGTCAGACAAGTTAAGAGCTAGGAATGAAATATACTAATTGACAATTTAATTGCGCAGTAGCCTAGTTGTAAATTATAAAGAATAATTTAGCTGTAAGGCCGGTAGCGGCACATAGCTCCCCAGCGCACAAGAACACACTCCAAAAGCAATGAGGACCAAAACTTTCCCTGGCTTTGAGCCTATCCGGTTATGTGGAATAAATACGTCCTCATGACACGGAGCAATTATATCGATAGGAGTCCCATGATGAGCGTGTATGCAGATACAAACGCGTGACATGTCCATCATGCGGAAACCAATATTGACCTGGTGAAACATTTGCATGAAACATCTTCAAAAATTCGCTCATCGGGTCATGCTGCATGACTGGACTATTTTTTACCCTTGTTTTTCAATTTTAAGATTTTGGTATTTTTCAATAATGAACCTTTGGGGAAAAAAATCCGATAATATTTGGGGTCGAGTTGATCCTAAAAGCTTGGCATCAATTTTTATCAACCCTAAAGGGTAGCGTTTAATAAAGGCAGAAATATTGAAAAATCGAGATCCCGAAAACATTCAAGATGCTTAAGAGTAATGATTTTTTGGTTCATTGATAGAAATGATCCCAAATAATCGAACAAAACCCTCCGGAGTGCTGTACGTTAATCGTTTCGCTCTCCCTAAGAGCTAGAACTTAGAAAATAAAAAGTTCCAGTCATGCAGCATGATCGAATGAGCGAATTTTCTTAAATTATCTATCGTATTATAATATGTTGAATTGTATTGAAATTTGGGCAATTTCAGTAGAAAGAAATTGTTAAAAATGCTTGTTTTATCGCTATTTCGAAGGACGTTAGGTACATCCTGTCTAAGTGGAGTATAAGTGGTGAGGTATAAAACTCAAATGATTTGTTGTGTAAATGTTGGGTATATAAATTGTTGTATATTGATTTGTTGTGTATATGAATATAGTACCATTTGTTTTACATTTTCCAATGGTAAACCAAAACATCCATTTCTTACATAGCTCCTTTAGTTTTATAATGGATGACAATGGGTTACAGGAGTTAGTCACTGTACATATGTTTTGTGTTATCATCCATTTTATGATTTCCTGCCACCACTATTCAAGACATGTCAGAGTTCACATGTGATTGTTGTGACACAACTCGGTAAAAATTGACTATTTTGCATCGCTAAATCAATTTTAATTATTCTGGACGTCTTAGACGCTAACGTTTACGATATTCACATTATGATTTTCGGCCTCCCATCACTTAGCAACGCTCAAGTTGAAATTTACTGTCTGCAAAATAAATGTTAACTATTAATTTTATTGCTCAAATTCGTCATATTGTCTGCAAAAAATTGTTAACTATCAATTTTATTGCTGAAAAAATTGTTCTAAATAACATTCTATTATTTAAACAAAGATATTGGATTTCTAGAATTTTTTTACATTTTAGCGAATTTTCTTAGAAAATAAAGCTATTGCAATGCCTCCAAAAATTTTTAAATAAAAATTTTCAAAAATTTTCTTCATCGAAATCTGTTTTGAGGCATTCTGAAATGATTCCTGGATTTTAACGCTTTTTTATATGTATATATATATGTATATATATATATATAAGTATATATATGTATGTGTCATTCCAGACGATAGCTCTCGATAGAGTTGAGATAAAAACTTCGTTCTTTCGCCAAAAAATCAAGCATTTCAAAAGAAAGGATGGGTTCGTTGGACAACACTTTTTGAGCACATTAAATTGGTCAAATTTCAAAAAATGTACTTAAAAAATCACTAAAAAAAGGCAAAAAACCGCTAAAAATTAACAAATTTCTATTTTTTAGCAGAATGCTACTCGAAAAAATTAATCGAACATGAACTAGGACATTTAAAAATTTAAGCACAAAATTGTACTGAAAAATGTACTTAAATTTCATTAAAATAAGCTAAAAATCGATAGGAACACTTGAAAAAAATTGTAAAAATCCACAAAATCGTTTGTTCATTGGAATATTACTGACAAAAAGTTGATTTGCTATAAAATGTATAATACGATTTTTATTTGTCTCCAAAGTGCTCAAATTTCAACAGAATTTAACATAAATGTACCTAATACGACCATTTATGAAAATTCGCTCATACGATCATGCTGCATGACTGTTTATTGATTTTGTAGCACATTTTAATGAAATTCAATTACAATTTTGAGCATAGGTTTGAGCTTTAATTTGTAAATTACCAACTTCATAGTTTATAAACTTTATTTGAGTAATATTCTGTTGTCCAACGAACTCATCCTTTCTTTTGAAATACTTGATTTTTTGGCGAAAGAACGAAGTTTTTATCTCAATTCTATCGAGAGTTATCGTCTGGAATGACACTTACATACATATATACATATATACATATATACATATATACATATATACATATATACATATATATATATATATATATATATATATATATATATATAAGTAGTAAGTGGGCACGTTTGGACCAACTGAGAGAAAACTAACAGTAAAATATTTAAAGTGAAAACTAACAGTAAAATATTTAAAGTGAAAACTAACAGTAAAACATTTAAAGTGAAAACTAACAGTAAAATATTTAAAGTGAAAACTAACAGTAAAAACTTTTCAACACAAAACATCAGAACCAGTGACTTTTTCTTTTTGGGCGGTAAGTTAAAAGAATATTTTTTCCCCATTAGAAACTTTAGTGAAACTCTAAAAAATTACAGTAGGTTTTAATTTTTAATGACATGTATCACTAAAAATTGTATATATTAATTATACCATCAGCTCATTCTGTAAACTCTATACAATGCATTTTATTACCATTTTTAAGTGTCACTTTACCTTTATAGATCAATTTATATTTGTCTTTCACGAGTGTTTCTAAATCCCCCTCTTGGTTAAACCTATTTTTTAAAAAATGAATTGGTAACAATATGTTGGTAAAGCCACCCTCCAAGTCTACCGCTATAGTTTCGCCAAATTTAGCTTTCACCTTTTCCGCTTTAAGGATCACATAAGGTTTGTTACGTTTTAAATCATTAAACGTACTAAATTCGCTCCTACCATTGATTCTTTCCAAAAATTTATCGGCCATCTTTTATTATAAAACCCCATTCCTTTAACTCATCGTTTCAATTTTAAAAGTTGCCACAAAAACATCAGAACCAGTGACTTTTTCATTTAACGACTTGAATCCCTGTTAATGATCCAAACGTGCCCACTTACTACCGATTTTTATATAAAGAGTTTCTTAAATGTTTACGTTTAATATCCCCAAGGTAAAGTATCGATAATATCGGTTTCTTTGCTTTTAATTATATTTCGTTTATCATATTGAAATTTAAACTCTTTTTCCACTTCTTTGTTTACTAATGTTTTATCTTTTACATTTCGCGTAATCATGTTATATTTTAGCTTAACGCTGTTTATTTCTTTTATTAACATTTTATTCATAGCTTCTCTATTTAATGATTTACCGTTTTGATAATTCAAAGTAAATCCTTTAACTTTCATAGTTTCTTTTCCTTGATTGGTTATATAAGCGTAACTCTTTGGACCAGTACTAATCCATTCTACAATGTGATTATTTTTTCCCAATTCATCAGTCCACTCACCCAACATACAGCCAGTTTTTACAGAATTTTTCCCATCATCAATATAAACAATACTATCTGTATCATAATAAACAACATTCTTTCCTATTTTATCAAGCATATCATATAATCTTAATCTTGCATTGGAAGTGGTAAAAGCAGCTACAAAAACGTTAGTTGAAAAACTATCTTCGATGTATTGATTCAAAAATTTATAAGATATTTGCACGATATTGTCATTCAGAAATTGGCATGAACCAATTTCTAGTCTGTCATCTAAAAGTATATCGTACCATCTTGTTATATCAACAACATATTCAGATTGTGACATGTTCAATCTTTGCCCAAACTTTCCCCACAAAGAATTCAAACAAATCTTTGCTACTGCTCTTCGTCCAGGATTTGGTTTAATACTTTCTTTTTCTAAATCTATATCGAGACTTCCTTTAACGCTTTTTATATATTCTTCAATAGTTTCAAAGTCGCTTTCCCACGGACTAGTCTCTAGTTTTATTTTCATAAATGTTTTTACATATTCTTTGAACAATTCATTACTTTTTTCTTTGAAATGCCATACTTCGTAAATTTCTTGAATCTTATAACCTTTTTCAATAGCTTTATTTACTTCATCTGTAGTCCAAGTATCAACCAGAGCTCTTTCATTTTCATCGTGTGAACAAGTATTACATTTATCTACAAAACATTTTTCGCATAAAATAAATAGAAGTTTATCTCTTTTGATCGGTAGAACTGGGTGATATAATTTTTTAGGAGGTAATATTTTACATTTGATTAAACCGTACCAATTTTCATCATATTTCTCAGGTTTATGAATTTTTGTTGGATGACCTAAGGGATAATAATCGAAATATTGAACTGTTGGATACAAACTACAAACATCGATATATCTTAATTTTTTATTTACGACTTTCAATTTACTAGCATTGGTTCTGCCACCAAAAAATGCGTCTCTAGGATTTAATGGTTCCACTATTACGTTTCCACTACTTTTTACTGCTGCTTTACCCTCTTTCGATTTAATCCAGTTACATTCCCACATTTCTACTAATTGGTATCCAGCATCAATGATTTGTTTACTCCTTTCCTTCGTTTTTTCATACAAGTCTCCCATAGATAGATGATTTACATTATTGGGAGTATTTTCATGAAAACATGTAGGACAGCCGTGCCAAAAACACCCGTGATACTGATAAACCGTGTTAGTAATTTGATCAAAACCATCAACTTTGGCACCACAAACAGTTACTTCCCCTCCATTCAATGCGTGCTGTACATTTTTAAAAGTATTCAGCCAAGTGATAGATCCTTTGCTAAACATTTCCTTTCTGTCCTCTTTGATACTTGCTATCGTATTTTCCTGTAAATATAAGGACCGAAAAATGGCCATGCAAACACTCGCTATAGTTAAATATTGGAAAGGATCGATATTAGCTATGTCTAAAAATTGCTTCCTAAATTCAATACAGCCCCTTCGCAAAATATCGACATCTGATTCACAATATTCTAATATTTCTTTCTGAAAGTCGAATATATAATTTTCCTTTACTTTTTCAGCGTGCCATTTCAAAAATGCTTTTCTTACTTCGGGTTTCATTGAATCAGCCCCATAAAATTTAGTATCAGGAATTGGACCAACGTAATTTTGATTATCTCGAGTATTGAAATAATGGGGGAAATATCCTTTTTTTAGTTCTGTTAATCCGAACGTTTTTGGAAAAGCAGATAACGGAGATGCAACGAAGTTAGAACTATCGATTATTCTTATTATTCCTTTAATTTCTAATAACATTAGTTTAGTTCCATTATAAATAGTGTAAGGTTTCAGAGTATTTTCGACGCAGTATTTCAGAATGAATTGAGAATCATATCCTTTTGCATAATGTGCTATGGCAGTGTACCCTTTGTGTTTACTTGAAATCAACCACTCGCAAAATTCCTCATTAGTTTTGAATACGAATTTAGTACCATCGTGGTAGTGAGCTATAACAAGATTTGCTTCATGGGTTCCTGTTTCCTGCATTGCTTCGTAATCAAATGTTATGTATTTTTCGGTGTAAGTACATTTTTCTGCTGTGATATCAGAACGATTATTACAAGTACAAGGTACTGTACAATACCCACCGTTTGATCGCCTTGCTAACATAAAACATTCATGACCACCTATATCGTCGAATATTTCTTGACAGTTTCGACATTTTCCAGAACCACATCTATGTTCGTCGGTTCTTTTGCAAATTTTCCCGCAGTTTAAACATTTATAGATTATTTTACAAACTTCTTTATGATTTTTAAAGCAATTATCATTATAACAATAACGGTTACAATCGTTACAGAATATTTTATTTTTATCTTTTTCATCGTGTTGTATTTGTTTACAGAGTGTACAGACATCTTTATTTCTAGTCTTTTTGCATTCATGTTTCTCTTTATTATTATAGGGAGTATCACAATTTTTACAGTAATATGAGGAGGCGTAAAAGGCTGCTACACTATTAATAACATCAAAATGATTCCCATCTTTATAAAGATAAATTATAGTATCTTTCTTTTCTCCTTCGTAAATAACGGTATTGAAATTTTCGGCGCAGATAACTTTAACTTGAATGTCTAATAATTCTTCAACAACTTTGATATCTTGCAATGTGAAACCTTCCTCGGTGTATGAACCCATTTTTTCGCAAAGTTCTTTAGCTAAATCTAGTTGAATTGGGCGGCCCATTCTTATATGTTTTACATTAATTTCTGAGAGTTTCCGATTGAAAATATCCTTAGTATGATAAGTTAACGCGGTAATTATGGCTCTTGGACAGCATAAGTTATCGACATTTTTAATTTGAGTGATACATTTTTTTGTGTGTTTACTCTCAGCCAAATTTAATATTTTGACACCTCTTGCTCCTCTCGGTAAATTGATGATTTTAATGTGGAACGTGGTATTTGTTATGTCAACGTGTTCGTTTGAACTAATAATGTTGCTTACGTGTTGGGTAAATTCTTTAGCTTGTATACGAGAAAAAACGTTTGATTTACTACTTAAATCTTTCGATATATCATGGTGAAAATGAGGGTTTTGGGCAACGATCATAATTTTATCCCCGGTTTGGAAATTAGATTTTTCTTTAGCCAAATTTAACATAGCAAATACAGCTTTTTCGACTTGTATGATATTAGATAATTTTATACAATAATCGATTTCTGTAGTTTTAAATTTTTTAATGTATCGAGATTTAGTTTCTATAATAGTAAAAGGAGATTTTCGTTTTTCTTTGTTTTCATTAACCAAGTCATCGTCGAAATTGAACATTTTTCCTGTTTTTACTTTAAATGCATGCCCTTGTGGGTGCATTAGATGTTCGATGATATTGATTTTTTTATTCGGTTTTTTAATTTTAATATGTTTTTCTTTAGCTATTTCGCGTAGTTTTTTAACAGTTAGCTTTTCTAGATCACTTTTCTTAAAGTATACATTTTTAATATCATTTAAAGCTGTAATAAGATTATTTTTCTTCATTTTATAACCACCTTTTAAATTGTAATCTTTCGCTTCATTTCTCAAATCTTTAACTCTGAATCCTTTCTCAACGACTCTTTGTTGAGGTTTAAGAGTTTGGTTAGGGTCATTTTTTAGATGGAATGGTGCTTTTAAATGACGAGCCCAGTTTTTATATGTGATTTTTCGATCACATTTTTCACAGATTTTATCTGCATATCGTTTTTTAATAGTATCTTGCATTTTTATTATAGTAGGGGTTCTTTTAACTAACCCTTCATTTTTTTTCGTATCGTTCATTTTTATAATAGAAAAAACTTTTTTAATGGAAATTTTCCATTAAAACAATATTTACTGTTTAAAACAATATTTACTGTTTAAAATATTCTGTGCATTCAAAACAAATGTAGCCGAACTCAAACCTCATAATTTTGCTGCAAACGTTAATATTTTTGAAAGGAGTAAAATTTAGAATGTTTTCAGTTAGTTTATTTTTTCCATTGAGAAAGTTACATTTCACAGTTGGTAAATCTAAAAACTGATGGTACTTCCTCACAAAATAATCAGTCAGTTCTCCAGATTCAGACACTTCCCTCCACTCAGTCTTGGAAAGACAATTTCCATCTTCAAGTTCTCTTAACGATTTAAAGTGTTCCATTTTATATTATAGAAAAAAACTTTTTTTCCTATAATAAATAAAGAGATATGGGTTTAAACGACGAAGCATTAGATTTATGTGAAAAACATGGAGGTTTCTGGAAGTTGGTAAAGACACCTAAATTTCAATTTTATGATAAAAACCTTGACGCACTAGATGCTATTTTATATGAATTGAATGAGTATAGATTTTGTAAACGGTCGTTGAGAGAACGTTTATTTGGTGTCGATGGTGAACCACCACTCCATACAAAGGAGCAAGTTTTGGCATACCTTTATAAAAATAAGATTAAGGTTCCTAAAAATGCTACTGAACGTCAAATTAGAAAAATGGTTTATAATGATGTTAAAGACAAAATGAAGGATCAGTTTGAGGATCAGTTATACGATTGATAAAAGCTCAGAATGCTGGGGGGGAAGGAGATTTTATTTTTTAATGAGCAGTGTTCATTAAAAAATTACTTAGTTTTGTATTCCCACCCTAAAGAGTCGAATATAGCTTTACAAATTCTGTCTGTTTCATTTTTACGATCAAGAGATTTTAATGTAAGAAAATCTCCTTCGTCTATTTTATGATTATGTCTCAATAATAGTCTATATAAAATAAACTGCAAATTTATAAAATTTTTTCTTTCAGAATTTGAAAAAATTTCAGAGTATTTTTTAGATATTTTTTTGAAATCGTCGACTAGAATGTTTTCCAGATGTCTTATATCGTTTAGTTTTTGTCCAGTTAAATTTGCGTGTATAAGTACATAATCGTTATAATGTTTAGTATATCCCAATTCTTTTAGTAAATAAATAATGTGAGATTTTTTTACGTTAGCAAATTTCTCACACCGAGATTTATTCGGATCGTCTGTAATTATTCTATGAACTATCAATGCGTGTTCGAGGTCTGAATAAATTGTGGGATTTATAAAAGTATTTTGTTTTCCTTGATATTGTTTAATACATTTTTTAAAGTAACTAATACGATCATAATTATATTTTTTTACTGCGACATTATAAGATCTATTATTAAAATACATCTTTTCTATAACTTCTGAAAAACATACTTTACAAATTAAAATATCGTTTTCTTTTATAAAATCCTCGTCGTTTTCACAATTTTCGCAGAAATTTCTACTGTAATTTAAATTTAGTTTGTTACACGTTTTATCAGTAATGTTTAACTTTACAAAAATATTATACGGAATACAAGTTTTTACGACGTTTAAATAGTTATTTAATATTTTACATTTGTCTTTTTCCTTTTTGCGTATAGGCGTTTGTAAAATGGATAAAAATTTTTTTATCAAAGTAGCAGTTCTTTTTTTATACAACAAGAATATATGTTCACTAAATTGTAATTCGTCGATGATTGCCAAATCTTTTTTTACGTCGTTGTATATCCTACCGCCTAGTTTAGTGTAATCTATGGAGCTTAATATATTTTTTCTGTTTTTTGAATAGTTGTACATATCGATGTTCTTACGTAAAAACATTGATATAAAATTATCTACGTCAATTAAATTCATTTATCTTTAATTTTATATCGATGTTCTTTTAACTAACCCTCCAAATGAATAAGTCACTGAGTCTGATGTTTTTATGATAAAAAAATGTTCTAGTCAAATTACTCAATTTTTAAAAACTCTTAAAGGTGGCGGCGAATCGACGCCACCTTTAACGTTAAAGTCGAATACAAGTCGAGAACATTTAAAGAAGAGCTTTGAAAACTCTTAAAGGGGGGGAGCGGCCCCCCCTTTAACGTTAAAGTCGAATACAAGTCGAGAACATTTAAAGAAGAGTTTTGAAAACTCTTAAAGGTGGGGGCGAATCGCCGCCACCTTTAACGTTAAAGTTGAATACAAGTCGAGAACATTTAAAGAAGAGCTTTGAAAACTCTTAAAGAGGGGGAGCGATTTTTAACTTTAAAGCTCCCCCCTCTTTAACGTTAAAGTCGAATACAAGTCGAGAACATTTAAAGAAGAGCTTTCAAAACTCTTAAAGTGGGGGGGGGGGGGGGGCCGATTTGGACCCACCCTCTTTAACGTTAAACAAGGCCACCAGTAAATACCTCGTACCCGTCGATTCGACGGGGGGTCCTATGTAAAGTCGAATACAAGTCAATTGACTAAAAAAGCCGCGGCTCACATGTGAGCCGCGGCTTTTTCATTTCATACGAAAAAGCCGCGGTCGGAAACCCGACTGCGGCTTTTTTATTTCATACGAAATTTTGCGGTCGGAAACCAAAAATTTTGATCTCGGTTAACAATTGTTTGGTTCTTTCGAGCCTGAACCAATAAGTTTTTTCTAGAATTCTGTTTTTTGTAGTTCTTGAGCATAGAAAGATCCTTCAATCTCTTCGTCGTTTAAATCTTTTATTTTGTAAGTAATTGGATTTGTTGGTAGAATTCCAGAAACCACAAAAATTTCTCTAGTCCATTTAGCATCATATTTATTCCCAAATGTTTTCTTAAATCTTGTTATTCGAACTCGATCTCCAAGAGAAAACTTTACTTTTTGTGAGGCTTTTTGGTTCCTAAACAATCTAACTAACACTTCATCTTCGTTATTTTTATTAACTTGTACAGGTATCATACCAATCGATCTATGGAAATCTTTAAAATTGTATTCATGAATCAAATCCTCTAGAATATCGATCCATTTCTTATTATTTCGTACTTCAAAATGGATTTTCATTTTTTCGTTTAAAGTTCTATTAAATCTTTCTATGATTGCCGATTTTTCTTCATTCTGTGTATGATACATTTTTATTTGGTGACTTTTCAGAAATTCTTTAAACATTTTATTTTCAAACTCTAAACCTTTATCGGTATGTAGTAAATTCGGAGCATTATGATTTTGTGATTTGGCCTTTTCTATGATTTTCTCAAAAGCTTTTGTTACGTTTTTTCCATCCTTTTTCTTCAAGGGTAAGGCCCATGCAAATTTTGAAAATGTATCGATAACATTAAGCATATAACCGTATCCATCATTCTCTTTTTCATAATTTTTCATGATTATCAAATCAGCAGCCCACAAATCATCAATACCTTTAGTAAATATTGTCCTTTTTTGAAATTTATTTCTTATCGGCTTGTGTAATTCTTTAGCGAGAGATAATTTTTCATCAACATTCAGATCTTCTACTACAGTTGGTTCTTCAGAATTTTCTCTCTCGGGGGAAGTGATAAACTTACTCTTATTAGTTTTACATTTTGTACATTTTGCAGCCACTCTCCATCTCCCGTTTACCGTTTGTATTTTTTCTGCATCAATATTATTGGTTCTCTTCTTACACTTGTGACAGTAAATAGGATCAGTTAAATCATTATCCATTTTTATTATAGGAAAAAAGGTTTTTTAAATGTGTCCGGTACCTTGCCTTCTATAGCCCAATCAAAAATGGCACGAATTGGTGCTTTTTCTCCGTTAGGATCTTGAATGAATTTGCTCTTATGAGTTCTGCATTTAACACATTTAGCTGAAATTCTCCACCTTCCGTTCACAGTTTGTACAATTTTCACGTTTATATTTTTCGTTTTTTTCTTACACTTACAGCAATAAATTTCGTTGTACATTATTTATTTTATTATAGGAAAAAAGTTTTTTTATGAGATATTTCTCATAAAAAAGAAACTCCTCACTCACTCTTCAATCAAATGCAAATAAACTGTAACATTTTCAAATTTCAGCTCATCTCCATTTTCATTTCTACATGATAGTTTAATTTCTTTAATTTCTCTAATTCCTTTTTGTAGAGAACTGTAGAGAATTTTCTTATTCGTTTCCATATAAGTAGTATTTGGGAGAATCGTTTTCTCTATCAAAGATACATGGAGTAATTTATGTTCACTATGAAGATGGGAATGCTCATCATGATTAGCAAAACTATAATCAATAATATTACAATACCATTCAATTAACGAAATAGGCTTGATTAACTTTGGATTGTCTTCAGAATAGTAGTCCTTATTAACATCAAAATAATCCCCAGGTATTTTACATTGTTCAAAATCAAATAGGTAACAGAAATTTCCGAGACGTAAAAATTCAATTACAACGGGAGATTTAAGAAAAAATCTATTACGATTTGTAGCGTAGTCTACTTTAAAAACCAAATTTTCAGGTTTTATTTTTTTTAATGCGTCAATTTGTGATTTATAAAGTGTTTTATTCACCTCAAATTTCTTCATGAGATCAGTTGTATAATCTTTTATTTTTAAATATAATTCTTTTTTAAACGTTTCAACATTAAATGTGCCATCTAACACATACTCGTGATGATACCATCCATCTATAAGATATAATTTTAATGATATCATTATATCTTTTACTTGAAATGAAAGAGAAGGTGAAGTAAATAATAACTTTACTATCCCGAGTTTATATTTTTTATCGGGATTTAGATCAATTTTTTGAGTAAAAGTTATTTTTAGATCTTTGTGCTTATCAGAAATTTTTATTAGAGTCATGCTTTTATTATAGGAAAAAAAGTTTTTTCGTATAATAAAGATGAGTAAATACGAATACGAGATTGACCCAATACCGTTTGATAAAAAAGAGGTTAGGAAAGGAATTTTACCATTACCTTTAAGATTATTAATAGTAGGAACTTCTGGATGTGGAAAAACGACTCTACTTTACAATTTAATCACAAAACCTTGGGGTATTCCTTTCCATAATCTTTACATTTTTTCAAAGTCCCTAGATCAAAATGTGTATAGAGTTTTGAGAGAAACTTATGATAAAATTGCTATAAAAGATGGAGTAGAAATAGCACAGTTCTTTAGTAATTGTGGTGAGCTTATACCCTTAGATGATTGTAAAGAAAATAGTTTAATAATTTTTGATGATTGTGTAAACATTCAACAGCAAAGAGAAATCAAAGATTATTTTGTGAGAGGTCGCCATAAGAAAATTTCCTGTGTTTATTTAACACAATCTTGGTCAAAAGTTGATCGGCAACTTATTAGAAACAATATTAATTTCTTGTGTGTATTTCGTCAAAGTCCGAGATATATGAATGATATTTTTAATGAGTATGTTGGAACTGATTTAACTTATGAACAATTCAAAGAATTATGCAATTCTTGTTGGGATGAGGACTTTGGTTTTCTAACGATTGACATAACAAAGAAACGCAATGACGGACGCTACCTAAAGAAATTTAAAGAAAACGCATTGGGAAACGCTCAAGATGAACAAATATTTTTCACACAACCAAAACGTAAACCCATGACTGTAGCTGAAGCTGATGAAGGAATCAAACTTAAAAAATATTTACAAAAAATAGCGAGACAAGAAAGGATTAACCAAGCGACTGATAAAGAAACAAAAGAAAAGGCTTTTGAGCCTATAACTTCACGATTAGATAAGGTAGAAAAAGCAGTGAAACAAACTGATGAAGATCTTGGTAAAAAATTAGAGCTCATTCCTGCAATAAAAACATTTAAACCCTTGGCTATCAGCTCACCTAAAAAAGTTTCTTTTCAAGATGTTGATGACGAGGTTCAAAGTATTGATACTGAAGATACTGAAGATACATTAAATCAAAGTTTTAACACTGCAAATGATGACATGGAATCAATATTACAAAAAAGTGCTAAATTACCAAGCTCTTCTGTAGGTCCTTTAGGTATTGGACCAATTGCAGAATTATATATTCTTCATCCCGATAGACAATTTGGAATATACCCTTTAAAAAATCATATCTTTATTGGAAATAAACAGATACGGGTAAATGGTAATGATATTGAAATAGAAAAAATTAAATATTCCGGTACTAAAGGTTTATGGAAGCTCTTAACAAAGCCCATAGATTCTGATATTCCATCCAAAGATGAATACACTAATGAAGACTTAAAAGCTTATGAAAAAATCCTCATTCAAACAAATAGCATGTTTCAAAATAATAATCCTGAATCTAAACAACCAAAATCAAGTGTTAGTAAAAAATGGAAAGAAATCATAAAACCAATCTGGGAGTATAGTAAAAAGAAAAAGATCGGTACCGGGTTGATTAAATATAATGAAAATCCCGTAGAATTTAAATATATAGATAATTTGAATCAAATTCAACAAAGACTATACTATTTGCATGCGCAAGAGCAGGCAGGAAATAATAATTTTCACAATGAAAAATTGGGGGTTATAAATTTAATCAAAGATCAACTGGAGAAATACATTGATAATCCCAAGGGAACTGAATACTTGATTAAAATTATTAATAATTTACCTAAAAATATGATAAAAAACGGTTCTGGTATTTTCAATACTTTGTTGAACAAACTAGATGGTTTCGTACCTGAAATGCATCTCCCAGGCGGTTATCAATATTGTGGACCGTTTACTAAATTGGATAAGAGATTAAATAGAGGGGATGAAGGTATAAATAGTCTCGATAAAGCTTGTAAACAACACGACATTTTTTACAAGGATCATGAAAAAACAAGTGATAGACATATTGCTGATAAACAACTAGAAACAGAAGCTTATAAAATTATGAAAAGTTCAACAAATATCGGTGAAAAATTGGGAGCTGCTACTGTGGTAGGTGGTATGAAAATCAAAAGACACTTTGGGATGGGTGTATACTAGGTATTATGATTAATTTTTTTTATAGAATTTCGATTCTATAAAAAAAAACTTTTTTTCCTATAATAAAATGATTACGCAACAAATAAATTTGTCTGAACTACAAATGAAAAAAATAAGAGCCGCTTATAAAAAACGTGCTCCAGTAAAAGTACGACTAGCTTTTGAAGATATTAGTGGAAAAGGAAATCATAAAATCCTGTTAAATGAAACTCAGAAAAAAAAGCTAGATAAAAGTATCAAAAACAAAAAAGGGGTTGATTTGGAAATGAATTACGATCAGTTGCAAATAAATCATTCAGGGGGATTTTTACCCTTACTTTTTGCAGGAATTGGCGCTCTTGGGGCATTATTGGGTGGTGGAGCTGCAGTAGCTTCTAGCGTTATTGATTCTAAGCATAAATCTGCTGAAGAAGCAGAAATCAAACGCCATAACTTGGAAATGGAGAGATTAGCACAAAACGCAAAAAGTTTAAGTATCGGTTCTGGATTGAAGAAGAAAAAAACTATTTCAAAACCTAAAAAGAAACCTACCAAATCAAAAAACTAAATAGCTTCCAACCTCTTACCAATTTTGATATTGAAAGATTATCGAAAGAAATGAAAATTAAAAATTTCAAAGGAGTTTTCATGAAGGATGATTTACCAGAGAAAGTGAACCACACGGAATGTGGAATTATAAATCTAGAAAACTCTGATGAGGCTGGAAGCCACTGGACTGCATTTTATAAAAATAACAATTTAAAATATTATTTTGATTCGTATGGTAATGCACCACCACCAAGAGAACTTGTTCAATATTTAGGTTCGGAAAATTTATTTTATAATGAGGAACAAATCCAAAGCCAATATGATCCTCCTATCTGTGGACATTTATGTTTATTAATTTTGAAAAAGCTATCAGAAGGACACGGTTTTAAAAATAGTATGAGAACTTTGAGGAAAAATCTTAATTTATTTTATTAAGTCTCGATTCTATAAAAAACTTTTTTTCCTATTATAAAATGATGTACACAAATAATGAAACACCTTCAGCCCCTGAAGAATTTACTCCAATAACT
This sequence comes from Adelphocoris suturalis, assembly GCA_030762985.1. Classification (NCBI taxonomy): domain Eukaryota; kingdom Metazoa; phylum Arthropoda; class Insecta; order Hemiptera; family Miridae; genus Adelphocoris; species Adelphocoris suturalis. The sequence goes on from JAUMHS010000013.1 coordinate 262,107, forward strand.
CATCCTAGATTATATCCAAAAATAATTTTTCCCGAGTTTAATGAGAACAATTATAGAATCAATCGAATTATCACTCAATACAAATTTTTAGAAGATGAAGAGAAAATGAGAAATGGTTTGAGAAAAAAATATGGGAAACTATCCAGTACTCTTTACGGTACTGAATTTTTATTCGCCCTCTCAGAACTCGGACTGGCCGGAGCCTCTATATCATTACCAATAATAATTCCATGCAGTGTTCCAATTTCTGTAGGATTGACAACCTTATCATTAATATTGAGGACTTCGAGCGGATTTTTCAATAAAAAAATTACTAAACACTCTGAAATTGCGCTTTTGGCAAAAGCTAAATTAAATTCGATTGAAGAAAAGTTTACAAAAGCAATTAAAGACGGTAAAATATCCGATGAAGAGTTCAATGATATTGAACAAGAAATAAAAAATTATGTAATTATGAAAAATAATATTTTAAATGAATATAATAAGAATAAAAAAGAAGTTAAAAGTGTGGATCCTTTCAAACTATCACTTTTGAAACATGGGGAAGTTTTCAGAACTAGATTTTAAATAGGTTTTAAGTCAGTTTTTATAGGGATTCCCTATAAAAATTATTCCACTCGATATTTTTATAGAATTTCGATTCTATAAAAAAACTTTTTTTCCTATTATAAATAAGTATGAATAAAATTAAATCAATATACTCTAAATACGATTCTGAAATCACAAGGATTCAGTATAGTAAATATAGTCCCGAATCCAAAGTTGAATTGAACACTGAGGCTAATAGAACGGTTTTCAAATTACAACTGGAAGATGATTTTATAGGTAGTAATATTCAATATTACATTTCTGGGAAATACGTTCCTAAAGATGCCACAAAAAACTATGGAGTTAATGATGGAATAATGATGGTTGATAATTTTGTTGCCCACTTATTTTCCAAAATTGAAGTAAAAAAGCATAATACGATTATTGATGAAATTGATAATCCTGGAATTGCAAGTACAGTTCTAGGACTAGCTTCTTTCTCTGGACCTCAAAATTACAATGCAAAAGTTGTCAGAAGTGGTTTTAATTCGAGAGTTTCGGGAGGGGGAAAATTTAGTGCAACTGGGGATTTAGGTGATTTAGGTCTTGGTTTTTTCAAAGAGAGCTACCCAATTTACAAGGGAGGATTTGAAATTGTGTTCTACAGAAATTATAACGATGATGTACTCTTTCGTTATAAGAAAGATTCAACTTCAACAGAAGGTGTGGAAGGAAAAGTAGTAATCGAAAATTTTTACCTTAGGGTTCCCATAATTGAGTTTGAAAGTATATCAAAAACACAATTAATAGCCGAACTTAGTACCACTCCTTACTTATTCCGTTTTAAAAAGCTACAATGTATTGAAGAGAAAGTTCCTGCTGGAAAAAACTGGACTTACAACATTACAGGTATTTATAGAAATGTACAGAATCCGATCTGGGGGTTTGTTGTTTTTCAGACAGGTAGAAAACAGAACCAAAAGAAAAATAACTCACAGTTTGATCATTTGAATGTTAAAAATATTAGTTTTGAAGTAGGAGGGAAAATTTATCCTCAAGAACATTTGAATTTAGATTTTGAATCAAACGATTTTTATATAGCTCACACCATGTACGAAGATTTCAAAAGAATAATATGTCAAGACTCATCTATTCCATACTTTGATCTTCAGTTTTTCAAAGAGAGCTACCCAATTTATAGTGTAAACTTGACCAGACAACCACAAACTATTTCTGGTCAAAAAAGTAATATCGTTTTACGTGTAGAGTTTGATAAAAATGTACCAGAAGATACTACGGGTTATATAATTTTAATGTCGGAAGCAACTCTGAACTATTCTCCTCTAAAATCTATGATAAAAGAGGAATTCTAAAACTTATTTAGGGAATAGGGTGAATAAATATATTTTTATTGAGAAATTCTCAATAAAAACTAAAGCAAAAAAAAAAAAAAAAAAAAAAAAAAAAAAAATATCCAAGGAACCCCAAGGAATTACAACTCACGAAATTTTAAAATTTTTTATAATAAATATGTACTGTTTGCATTTTTCAGCATGTTTCGATAAGATATTCGTAATTATAATATTTTTAATAACTCTAGTTTTCATCTATATTACAAAGGAAACTGGAATTAAACGTAATATACAGGAAAAGGAAATAACAATAAACGATAATAAACATTTTATTTTACATTGAGTAGTTTTATAAAAGAATATAGTAATGAATGTGGTCTTTGAGGAGTGCTCCTATAAAATGAACTCTTTAATAACGAGAGAAAAAGCTGTAAATTCACCGAGCGGTCGTTAGATGGCGGTTGGAGGTTTTTTGTCCTCAACTGGTCGCTTGGTGTAGTGGTTATCGTATCCGCTTCTCATACGTCCTCATATGTCCTTGGAGGGGCTCCCCGGGGAGCCTCTCCAAGGTTAAAAGAAACCTCTACTCCTCATATCAACTCCAAAACTGTTTATATGGTTCTTCATTTATCATTCTTTCAATATCTTTTAAATGGACACAGAATGACTTAAATGGTATATTTAACAGTTTAAATTTTTGATATTTTTTCACAATTGTTCCAACTTTTCTTAGTTTTTTACTATAACTTAAAGAAACTTGCAGCTTTTCTTTCAAGCAACGATTCCAATCTCCCCCTGTAGTCTTGATATGTTGGAAATACACTTCCAAGTAGAATCCATAAGCAGCTGTTGAATAGAAGAGCTTCGAAGCTTGTTTTTTTATTACTTGATATGATTTTATTAAGTAGTTCTCCACTTCTATAATGTCATTGTGATCAGGAAATATTACCTTTTCCAATTCATGATTAAGTACTAGAAGCTTCAACAAATATTGATGCATTTGTTCTGGATTGCGACTGATTTTTTGTTTATTACTTGACAAGTTAAACATTTTATAAAAATCATAGTTTTTACTCACTGGCGTTCTAATTTTTTCTCTAATAATCAACTCTCTAGCATCACTAACACTTTCACAGTTCTTGATCTTTTCAATGAAGTTCATACATTCCTGATGATATGTTTCCAGTTCCACGATTTGATCTTGAAATTCTGCTGTATCACAATACGTAAGCTTCAAAAAACTTGAAGGTTGAGCCATCTTGAGAGTTGAATATATACTGGGGAAGCGTACTGAAATGAGGACTGCATTATCTGCGTTCAAACAAGGTCAACCAGTATCAAAGAGTCTGAGATAGAAGTTACATAATTTCCCGTTTAGTTCCCACTGTTAACTCCTAGATAGCATGGGATGGTTCATGTATTCTATCAGTATAGAGTTTACAGAATGAGCTGATGGTATAATTAATATATACAATTTTTAGTGATACATGTCATTAAAAATTAAAACCTACTGTAATTTTTTTTTAGAGTTTCACTAAAGTTTCTAATGGGTGGAAAAAAAAATATTCTTTTAACTTACCGCCCAAAAAGAAAAAGTCACTGGTTCTGATGTTTTGTGTTGAAAAGTTTTTACTGTTAGTTTTCACTTTAAATATTTTACTGTTAGTTTTCACTTTAAAGACAAATTTACTGTTAGTTTTCACTTTAAATATTTTACTGTTAGTTTTCACTTTAAATATTTTACTGTTAGTTTTCTCTCAGTTGTTGGTCCAAACGTGCCCACTTACTACTTATATATATATATATATATATATATATATATATATATATATATATATATGTATATATATATATATATATATATATATATATATATATATATATATATATATATATAAAAAGCGTTAAAATCCAGGAATCATTTCAGAATGCCTCAAAACAGATTTCGATGAAGAAAATTTTTATTTTAAAATTTTTGGAGCCATTGCAATAGCTTTATTTTCTAAGAAAATTCGCTAAAAGACCTTGGATTCCTAAGTGCGAGGACTTTTTTCGAAAATTCCAGGAAGAAAATTTTCGAAAATTTTGGTTTTAAAAATTTGCGAGCCACAGCTATAGCTTAATTTTCAACGAAAATTCGCTAACCACGCTCATTTACTTTTGGAGAATTCAGTGATGCGAAGTTGATGGAGGTTTTACGTTTATGCTCGTTGGCCGACGGGAGAAAAAATTTCAATGTAGTTGTGGTGAATTTACCACCAACAAAAATAGCTTTCGTTTATAAATTAGTTAGTGGGGTTCACAACGCACCGTCATTAGTTTCGTCGTTAAATTTTAGAGTCCCACCTTACCATACAAGGTGTATATATATAGATGTTTTTGTTCCAGATTTTATGCGTACCACCTATGGAATTAACAGTCCAATGGTAGTACGAATTCAGAGGTTGTTGAATGATGTGGGTGAAGAGATTGATTTATTTTTTGATAAGGTTGATGACTTGAAACTAAGATTATTTTCGTATTTTTCTAATTTTTCTTAATTTGAGTTTGATTGAGCAATTTCAACTTGTGATTTTCATTTTCTTATGATTAATTAGGTACTTCCTTGTACCTTGTTTTGTAATTCTTATTACCATTTTTGTATTCGGACATTCTTAAACACAGAATGTGTTTAAGCCGTGGCATCTCCAACCGAAAACGAAACATTTTGTTTTTACGAAAATGTGTTGCGATTTGTGTAACGAAAATGTGGTGCAACAATCTACTGGTGATTTCCGCTTACAACCGAGTCTTTGCAAGAGAAATGGTATGTACTTCGTCATTGTTCATCCCAAAAGATTCGTTGACCATTCGTTCGAAAGCTCTCGATTTATCCAACCATATTATGTTAACTACTGCGAAGTGCGTGGCCAACAGGCTGAGTTATGAGTATGGTTAAATGAATAATTGTTTACACACAGTTGATCATTCTCAATAATTTATATTGTGAACATGATTGCAATCGCTTCTTGATTTCTGCTAATTGAATTTATATGAATAAATGAAAGCTTATGACGGAGTGGGGTAGGGGGTGCTGTAAAATATGTATTTTTCATGTTAGGGCTCAAATGAAAGCTTATGACGAGGAAGTTTCAAATATGGCGCTGGTAATACATAAATAAAACAACCTGACATCTAGTGATAAGATACACCACAAAATCGGCGTCATTCTTATATATAGGAGGGTTTGACGGGTTTATGTGAAACGAGCGAGCTAAGCACATTCTGTGTCTCAATAATTTCATTCGAAGTATGTAAAATAGAGGTAACCGGGGGTCCAGGTGCTTGCCTCCTGGCGAGGCGCGGAGCGTCGAGTTTTCTCCATATTTTGTAATTGGGATTTTATTTCCCGTATTCTTCAATAAATAAATAAAAATAAACCATTTACATCATATCTACCTGTAACTGTGCTCCGGCTTCGCGTTTACTAAAGTAATTTCGAAGGGGATCGTTATTGAGGTTTTGCCTCTGTGCACGAGGAACATCGAGAAAAATCCATCCGCGGTGTTCACACCGCTCGGGTATATTTGAATCTGCCATACGTTTTGCACGCCATTGTTCAGCGTCCGAAACTTAGGGGAAAGAATGCTCTTACCATTCTCAACTTTTAGGCTGTCCAAACTGACATCCCACGTGTATGAAATGGTAGTCGGCTCTTCTTTCTGAAACAAATATTTTGAATCGGTGAAATTATCGTTGATGAATTTTAATCATGTACTCCATCTAGTGCAAGATGCAGTATCGTCGGGAGTGAAAATTTACCTGGCAAACATTCAGATGATCGGGAAAGAGCAAAGAAAGACGATGGCTGTTTATCGAATTATAACTTCACAGAATGCTACCTACTGAGGGTTTTTTTTTTTTTTTTTTTTTTTTTTTTTTTTTACGTTTAAGCCGCACATCAACCAAAAGGGTCATTAGCGGCATTGAACAACAAGGTGTCTAAAGGGACACTGGAAGTGGCACGATTCTAAGGGGAGCCATGTTGCCATCCTTGACTAAAAACGCTGCAAATTATTTCACAAAGGTTTATTATTTTTTCAATTGAGTATGATCGTAGTTTTAGTTGGCTAGCGTACGTCATAAGGCCCGTCCAGACTCCTCGGCGTGTCCTATTTCGAGTTGCCACAACCTATACTGCTATAATTATATACGCATGTTTATATTTCTCGATTTGAGCTCCTATCTATTCAAATAGTTATTGCCTTAATAATATCATTATCTAAGTACGTACGAAAAGTCGAGAGGATATGTTATTAAATAAGCGTAGGAAAAGCATTGGTATTAACACACAAATATGACCTAGAAAAAAACATATATTCATGCCTCGAAGGAACGCCGTACCCACCTCATGGTGCCGTGGTGTATTATATGGGTATAACATGTAAAAGTAATAAATATCCATTCTCCTACACCCCTCTGCTACGCCCCTGGTCACCCCAGACACCACAAGGTGCCGCGGCGCCTCCTCTCACTCAACCCCCCCCCCCCCCCGCCACCAACCGTGACCCCCTGCCAAGCGTGCCAGGCGTGCGTGCGTGCGTAAGTCTAACACTCAAAGCCTCGAAAAAGACACTTTTTCGCCCGATTTTGGCCTATAGCATCTGCGAGTAAAGCGATCGGGATGGTTAAACGTTAGGACCAACTAGACCCCAAATGGAGTCTATGTGCGAAAGAACGGGTTTTTTAAGTAAATTATTAGGCCTTTTATGGGCCGGACGGCGGACGGCGAACGGCGGACGGACATTTCAAATTTGGATTCTACGCACCTTGAAACGTAAAGTGACAAAGTTTGAGGGGGGGTTATAAAAATATTTTGCTACCCGATCACATAGGCTTATTATTGGAAATAATAAACCAAAAGGAGCACCATCATGGACTCCACTGGCTACTGAGCTGTTAACTAGGGTAATGGGCTCAATAGTTGGACAGGGCCTAACTATTATTCAGTAGGTTATTTTCTCTTAGATAACAAAGATGCGTCACGATTTATCAGTATTACCCCCTTCCATTCACCCTCCTTATATAATGCAATTTGAAACTCCAGACATACTTTCCAAAACTAGATCATATCCTTGATGAAACAAAAGGAGAATCACGAAAATAGGTCGAGATCTGTAGCTTGGGCAGCGCTTGAAAGAACCGGCTATTACTCCCTCCACCCCACACGTCGACAGCAAATCCGAAATTCCCAATATTTGTTGCACAACCAGACTGAAATTGGAATCGAACATAACTAGAATCATGAAAATCCGTTGAGAATCGTAGCCTGGGTGGTGTCGCACCTTAGTTCTGAATAACGCGATAAATTACCACCGTGCGTTCATTCTGTTTTGCCGTATCGAAAAATGTAACCCAATGTAGACCATAGGCAGGAGAAACAACGTCGTTTGGCTGAATCAATCATTAGATATGGTTTAAGGTGCTATGGTCGAGCATCGCCATACTTGCTTGCTGAAATATCAACTAGGTATCCAGAGCAGAATTTAAACAATGTATATTTATGATTCCAGATTAATGTCAGAATTTGACAGACTTAAATCAGCCAATATGTTTTCTGTTCAATCATTGTTCAAGTACCTACTGATCAATCATTGTTCAAGTACCAACTGATCCTCGACAACTATTTCATTTGTACCCAAGAAATCCCAAGAACTCACCTCATCTGTTAAGGCAACATTCTTTCAATGTACCACGTACCAAAAATAAGTATGGTGAACGATGTAATGCGGTGTTAGTTTAATTATTTAACGAACTCCCAGAAGATTTACATGGCATAACAAATTATAAAACACTCAAGGAAAAATTATTTTCTTACCTTCTTTCTTTGGATATATTATAGTTGGTTAAATTTGATTGATGTAGCACCATTTGTCCTTTTGCACCATATGTATTTATATTGGTTCAGAAGTATTATTAGTGTCATTTTGCATGATGAGAAGAATTTATTTTATTTTACCTATTAATTTGATCTTGAATTTTGTTATTGTGTGTATAACAACGACGACAGGAACATTACGTTATATTTCGATTTTGTTAATATTGTCTCTGCAGACAAGCCTTTTTAGGCTTTGCAGTTTATTTAAAATTGTTGATTGTAAGATTTTGAATAAATATGATTATTAAAAAAAATTCACGATCAGAAATGATCAACTTACGTTCATTGGGATCTGGTCGGTTGGGATGCGAGCGCCGAGCTTGATTTTGCCGTCGACCACGAAGCCCATTTCAGGATCGTAAATCCCCGTCGACGGAGGGCTGTTGAGATTCTCGTCGTCGATGCAGGGCCCGGGACCCCTACCGCTGTAGATGCCCTCCCAAGTCGACGTCCTTTTCACGGACACCGTCGCATTTTCGTCTCTCTGATTGATCAGAAGGAGCTCGTAATCCATTTTGACGTGCTTCTGAAGCCTGCAAAAGGAAAAAGTTCCAGTCATGCAGCATAATCGTATTAGCGAATTTTTGCAAATTATTTATCGTACTATCGTGTTATATTGCTGAAACGTAGTTGAAAACTTCTCCCAAGTTGGGTGGGTGCTACAGCTTCCTGACTTACTGTAACCTGAACGTACAGTATGAGTGAACAAAATTTATCAAAAGAAAAATCCATTATCAAAAGCATAGCGGCTAGAAACGGATATGGAGGAGATCTCGGTGATACCATATGGGATAAGGTTCTTAGGAAAAAGAGTAGGGAAAAAGTTTCCAATCTGGCTAGGGAAGATATAAATTCAGGAGAAAAGCAACGAATAAATATACCATATTATGGGAAAATTTCTGATAAAATCGGCAAAATTCTATCATCGAGAGGTTATAAAGTAGGTTTTAAACTAAAAATAGTCTTAAAGCAGTACTAGGATCCGTTAAGGACAAAATCAATGTTCAGGAAAGTGGGGTTTATAAACTAAAATGTTCTTGTGGCGACGAATATTGCGGTCAAACTGGTAAGAAATTCAGGGAAAGAATAGACGAGCATCAGGAGGATTTCAGGGAAAATAAGGGTAAGTCTACATTTGCGAAACATCTTAAGGAATCCAATCACAGTTACAATTTTGATTTGACAGATAGATAGTTTGTAGAATTTCTTCATTTTTGTCCAAAGGGAGGTATGTTGGATGTACCTACTTGAAAATTCGGAATTATCAAAGTAACAGATCTGGTAAATGTTTAAATGAGGATATCCCTCAATATATTTCACCACTGATAAGTCCATTTCTGTAAAACTTGGAATTATCCCTTCAAACTGTTGAAACCAGTAATTCTTCCCCTCCTTTCAGTTCATCTGATTAGCTATAATCCCCCTTCACTTTGCTTGCACTTGATTGGTTGTACCTTCTGCCCCCTTTCCTTTCGCTTGACCAATGGGATTCAATCTCCCTTCACATGTGATTATGAAAGCTGTCCTTTCTAATGTGTCTTCAGTTAATGTTTATTACTGATGATGGCCTAACCGTCGAAATCGATTTAACATTGTAACTCTTTATTTTTCGTGGAAATAGACAACGTTTTTTCACTACCTTCCATTTTGAACGTACACAGTTGTAAACAGAAAATACAGTAGTTGCCACGTAATTCGATCAAATAAGGACGTACTCGCTTCGACCGGAATAACCAAAATCCGAAATAAACTGCATAACCAAGGAAAACGTGATAAAAAACAAAAACAGTCATGCAGCATAATCGTATTAGTTAATTTTCGTAAATTATTTATCGTACTGTATACTGTTACATCGTTTAGAAAATTGAGGACTTCGAGTGAAAATAAATTATTATCTACCGATTTTAAGGCAAATTACTCGTTCTAAATAATGATCTGCTATTTAAAAAAAAGATATTTTAGATTTTTACTTTTTTGAAGTTTTTATTATCACTGACGTCGATTATTGTCAAATCATCAAAAATCGAGATTGGTATCTTTTTCATTAGTTTTTGCCACACAGAATCGACTGAGAACACGATAAAAGCTTTAAAAGTTTTCCTTGACTACAATAAGACGTCGTCGTCACTGACGTCGATCATTGTCAAATCACAAAAAATCGAGTTTGGCATCGTTTTCAATAGTTTTCGCCACATAAAATCGACTGAAACCACTATAAAAGCATTAAAAGTTGTCCTTGACGATTGCTGAGTTTGATATAGTTGTGAATAGTTTCCATCAAATAGAACCGTGAATAAGAAGCGAGTACATCATAGGTACTAGACAGTGAGTTTTTCAAACTTCGTGAGGAACTTAGCCAGCGGACCAACAAGTAGGTTCTGTGAACCACCTCAGTAAGAGAACCCTCCTCCAACCTCTAAACGGCATAGCTGCTCAGATACGGGATATAGGACCGTATCATACGCCTTCTCCAAATCAATGAATACGAAATAAGCATACTAGAAACAAAGTTCATAAAATCTAAAGGGTTATTTCTGCTAGTATTACTAATAAAATTATGATTTACGGACCTTTCGGAGGGATCCGTCATCACTAGCAAGTCGAGTAGGTACCATGGGCGAGCGTTTTCGATGTAAAGACATCATCAGGCTGTTGAAACAGTAATGTCTGATGATGATGTATTTACATTGTAAGCACTCGCCCCCTGTGCTCGACTTGCTAATGATGGCTGATCCCTCCGAAATAAGTTCATAAAAGTCTAGGAACCGTTAACCACCTACGTGTGGACTAAGAAGAGCGCGAGGCAGTTCTTACTGACGTAGGCCTTCCCGTGCGGGTAAAACTTGAGTTGCCACTTCTCTTCGTCGGTGCCGTTCCACGAAGAAAATGGAGGCGAGAACAAATGCGTCACATGGTCAAAGTGCTCTAAGCTGACTTCCCATTCATAGGTGAACGTTTTCAAGGAACATTCCTAGAATAATAAAAGAACATTCGGTAAGACTTATTAGAGCCGATTGAATTAGTTGGCTAGATCATGTTTGAGTTTGGTCAGACAGAGTTCAGAGTTTAGGCAGATACATACAGGAAAGTTAAAACTGGATGTCCCTAATCTCAGTTTGGTCAGTTCCAACCAGTTCTGCCAGACGTCCGTTTTTGGGGTTACATGTACACTTTTGGTTTATTATTTTCAATAATAAGCCTATGTGATCGTGTAGCAAAAATTTTTTATAACCCCCCCTCAAACTTTGTCACTTTACGTTTCAAGGTGCGTAGAATCCAAATTTGAAATGTCCGTCCGCCGTTCGCCGTCCGGGCCATAAAAGGCCTAAGAATTGACTTAAAAAACCCGTTCTTTTGCACATAGACTCCATTTGGGGTCTAGTTGGTCCTAACGTTTAACCATCCCGATCGCTTTACTCGCATAGATGCTATGGGCCAAAAACGGGCGAAAAAGTGTCTTTTTCGAGGCTTTGAGTGTTAGACTGACGAACGCGCGCACGCCTTGTGGGTGGGAGAGAGAGTGAGAGGGAGGGCGAGGCGGAGGGAGTGAGAGGGAAGGGAGGGTGAGGGAGTGTGGGGGAGGCGGAGGGAAGAGAGGGGAGGGGAGAGGGAGTGAGAGGGAAGGGAGGGCGAGGGAGTGTGGGGGAGGCGGAGGGAGTGAGAGGGAAGGGAGGGGAGGGAAGGCGAGAGAGAGAGAGAGTGTGATGAAATTAATTCCAATTAGAAGAGATTGTTTATGAGTATGAAAATACTCATAATTCTATTCTACGCTTTATGATATAAAGCTTCGCTTCCTTCGGGTGTCCCTAGACGGCCCCATTTATTTTTATTTTTCCTCAACTTTACTATAAAGCGTAAAATTATGGGGTCCTGGAGCTGAATGCAGTGAACGAGTGAACCAAATATTGGAAGCCTCGAGTTTCGATACCTAGTAAATGTACTATAAGTGAGGCTAAATAATTACGGTCAGTTTTCTACGTAGAAGGTCTGTATGATACAGAAATAATAAACCTTTGTGTAATAATTTGCAGCGTTTTTTAGATACCAAATTCCCAACCCCTAAGACCTAGGGGGTACGCAGAAATGTACCCCATTTGGTCCTTTTCCGTTATACCCCCCCCCCCCCCCCCCAATCTGTTTCACGACTTTCGCGACTGTTTCACGCCCGCCCGATGTTTCTAGGCATTCCTTCTTTCTTAGATTACATATTTACGTAGAGTTGGTGACAATTTCAAGCTGTGGGAAGAAATTACGAGTATATTACTTAGAAAATAGAAGGAAAAAACGAATTACCGTGTTTTCAGAAGTTGCCGATGTCGGTGAGGATTTGTTGAAACAAATTGGCGTGGTTGTGGTTTGATTGCCTCCACATGAATTCGCACAAATAGGTATCGAGTAACGAATTAACTGTTCCGCATTGGCTTTGTCTTATCGCCTGACCTTTGTGAAGAGATTAGTTAGTAAACCAACCGGTTCATCGGGAAGACATTGGACCCAAGCAAGCGCGCAGCGCCCGTGGTCAATGACGTTACTCTCATGTTTTTCCAAGAATTCACCAATGCCTCTCTACTAGGGTTGCCAGATCTACTTTAATTTAAAGCATCCTACTTTATTTTTGTTCAAAATACTGTAGGTATACTTTATAAAAAATTTAAAGTAGACCAAAATACTTTATATTTGAAACGAAGAAGAAAAGTTCAGCCCCCGCACCTACTTACTAGTCAAGTACAAGGTTCCCATACCTACCTACACCAGGACTACCTACCTGCATGGACGAAAATTGGTCTAGGGTCGCTCACGTATGTACAGAGGAGTTGAGAAGGCTGACCATCTCCCGCAGGGCGCTCAACCCCATACACCACAACGACAGCAACGAACGGTTCAATGATTCTGTTTACTTTTTGGGTGTCATCTGTCATGGATGATACCCTGGGTCAGTTCTGTATGTGATGAGGAGTCCTTCAGCTATTATGGTTATTTTTAATGAGTAGGTGCCTGTATACGATGTTGTTTGCTTAAACTAGTGGAAAATGACTCCCAAAAGAAAGACTCGGGTTTTTTAGAACCTTTTCTTCTTTAGCTGTATGTATTACAACCTTACTGAAATATGGACTCCTTAAGATTGAAATGTCTAGTAATTTTTTCTTCAGAATAAAAGTTTTGTGACCTACGTACAGTGAAAATATTACTATCCGTGGTTCTTTTTTAATTCCTCAAACCGCCCGGTACTTTTCCGTTATAAACCCCCCCCCCCCCCCCCAGTCAATTTGTCTCCAACACGCCCGCCCGATGTTTCTAGGCATTCCTTCTTACTTAGATTACATATTTACGTAGAATTGGTGACGATTTCGAGCTGTGGGAAGAAATGATATTATTTTTAAAAAAAAAATCCAGTCATGCAGCATGACCCCATGAGCGAATTTTTGAAGAAATCTTCGACATTTCAGTCACTATTGATCGTGTAGAGAAATTTTAGTTTATGATTTTGATAGACAAACATGGAATCAAATTATTAAAAATAATTAGAAGGTACTCATACTTTATTATTATTAAACTAATCTTGTAGATTTAAAGACAAATATAGGTCACTATTCATAGATTTCGATATCGAATGTGGTCAGTATTGAAGGCAGTTGAAATCTTAACAGTATCCTATCATAACATCATCAAATCTTGACATAAAATTGGTTATACAGAGATACTTCCATAAGAGTAGTTCAATCTGAATTTGGATAATGTTTCATGCAAATATTACCGATTTTGGTTTATTATTTCCAATAATAAGCCTATGTGATCGTGTAGCAAAAAATTTTTATAACCCCCCCTCAAACTTTGTCACTTTACGTTTCAAGGTGCGTAAAATCCAAATTTGAAATGTCCGTCCGCCGTCCGCCGTCCGCCGTCCGCCGTTCGCCGTTCGCCGTCCGGGCCATAAAAGGCCTAAGAATTTACTTAAAAAACCCGTTCTTTCGCACATAGACTCCATTTGGGGTCTAGTTGGTCCTAACGTTTAACCATCCCGATCGCTTTACTCGCATAGATGCTATGGGCCAAAAACGGGCGAAAAAGTGTCTTTTTCGAGGCTTTGAGTGTTAGACGTGTTGGACGCACGCCTGGCACGCTTGGCAGGGGGTCACGGTGGGTGGTGAGGGGGTGAGCGGGGGGTGGAGTGAGAGGAGGCGCCGCAGCACCATGAGGTGGATACAGCGTTCCTTCGAGGCATGTATATAGGTTTTTTTCTAGGTCATATTTGTGTGTTAATACCAATGCTTTTCCTACGCATATTTAATAACATATCCTCTCGACTTTTCGTACGTACTTAGATAATGATATTATTAGGGCAATAACTATTTGAATAGATAGGAGCTCAAATCGAGAAATATAAACATGCGTATATAATTATAGAAGTATAGGTTGTGGCAACTCGAAATAGGACACGCCGAGGAGTCTGGACGGGCCTTATGACGTACGCAAGCCAACTAAAACTACGATCAAACTCAATTGAAAAAATAATAAACCTTTGTGAAATAATTTGCAGCGTTTTACTACGGGATGTCCTGGGATCAACACCAGTCATTTCTGAATTCAAAACTGTTGGTACCTCCGTGTTTATAATAAGTCGATGTACACATTATACTCATTTACGTGTTTCTCAAGTTCAGCGCTTGCGTGTTACAAGTACTGATATCGAATATGAAATAACTGTGACGGAAACACCTGTTAATGATGAAGCAATATTGGAAATTTCAGTTGATTAAAGAAGAAATCACCTTGCACCACCCATTTTAAACGTATAATACGTGTTTACGGAGACCTTATTGCCGAAACATGTCATCTAACAACAAAACATAACGTCACAAAAAAATGACACGCGAATCCAGCAGTTTTGGAGAAAATCTCCAAACGGCGTACGTCGGACGAATGGATATTTTTTTTTCTCTCGATTTTCGGAATCTACATATCTACAAAAGTAAAACAACAAATTTTGAGGGATGGGTGGGGGTAGAAAAACTTTTTTTTTAGGTCTATTAAAGAGGTTAAAAATTATTATTATTGTTTTTTTTTCAAGTTCCAGTCATGTAACATGAACGTATGAGCGAATTTTTGTAAATTATTGTATTGTACAATGTTAAATTGTTTAGAAATTTGAGCTTTTTGAGTGCAAAAAAATTGTTAACTATTCACTTTATGGGAGAAAAACGTATTCTAAATAATAATCTCCTATCCAAATGAAGGTTTTGGAATTTTTTTTTGCTTTTTGCAGTTTTTATCGATTTTTTAAGCCAATTTTAATGAAATCTAAGTACATCTAAGTACATTTTTCAGCATAATTTTGTACCTACATGAATTTTTGAATGTTCAATTTCGTACTTAATAAACTTTATTTGAGCGATATTCTACCAAAAATATAAATTTAACGATTTTTAGCCGTTTTTAGCCGTTTTTTCAGCGCATTTTTTGAAATTTGACCAATTTAATGTGCTCAAAAAGTGTTGGCCAACGAACTCATCCTTTCGTTTGGAAAGCATGATTTTTTGGCGCAAGAACGGAATTTTTATCTCAATTCTAAGGAGAGTTATCGTCTGGAATGAGATGTATGAGGACCAGGAGAAAACTCGACAAATTATTACACAAAGGTTTATTATTTCTGTCTTAGATAGCCCTTCTACGCAAAACACTCGTTTACAAAAAATTACCTATCAAACTGAGTATATGGTGCACTAGACGATGTCACCTAACAAAATAAAATACCTAAATGAACTCACTAAGAACGGAATTTCTATCTCAATACTAAGGAGAGTTATCGTCTGGAATGACACACACACACTTTTTTTTTATTTTTACGAACCTCCCCTCAAAGGCGGAGGCGGAGGGGGCAATTGAAAAATAAATAAATAAAATAAAAAAGTGGGGAGGACGCCCAGGTTTACCCGACGCCGGCTCTAGGGATAAGGGAAGTTGCAGGATGAGGAGGAAGAATGGGATGAAAGGAAGTGCCCCTATAAAACGACCACCAGTTCAAGTAAGAACCACTCAGGACGCGGGTGGTGATACCACGGAGCACTCCTGCTGAGATGCCCAACTCAAGTAACTCCGTGGCACTTTTCCCGCACCCCACCCCGCGCCAAGACACGGTTGCAGCCATGACCTTGATGTTATTGGTCGCCACTCCTTTCAGCTCGGAAATTGCTTGCCGCAGGTCTTTTCTATCATTTATTTTAGCCCGCCAGGTCTCCTCTATATCCACGCTGGCACTGACAACCTGTACATCCAGGATTATGGCAGACCCATCGGGCTTGATGGCAACAATATCCGGCTTCTTACCCCGGTCACTCGGCATGTGATATAGTCTCTCCCTTTCGACATCCCAACCGCTAGATGACAAGGCACCTGCTATCTGCACACACACACACACACACACACACACACACACACACACACACACACACACACACACACACACACACACACACACACACACACACACACACACACACACACACACACTTTTTTTTATTTTTTTTAATCTCCCCTCAAAGACGGAGGGGGCACGCCATTAAGAAAAGAAACGAAAAAAACTAAATTAAAACGCTGCAAATTATTACACAAAGGTTTATTATTTATGTATTAGACAGCCCTTCTACGTAGATCTCTGTTCCATAATTATTAAACGCCGCTTATAGTATATTTAGTATCGGAACTCGGAGCTTCGGACCTCACAAATGGGTTCAATCCATTACAGCAGCGGAATCTCACAATTTTACGCTTTTTAATATAGTTGATAAACAAAAAAATTTATTACCAAGTCATCTTTCCAATACATAAAAGTGTTACCTATACTGTATATTAATATCATTTAATTGGTCAAATTTCAAAAAATGTGCTGACAAAATCACTGAAAATGGCTAAGAATCGTTAAATTGATATTTTTTAGCATAAGATTGGTCAAATAAAGTTTATCAACTATGAAATAGAACATTCAACAATTTATGTACGAAATTATGCTAAAAACTTGAACTTCATTAAATTTTGTTTTAAAAAATCTATAAAATTTCAAAAAATAGCCTAAAATCCAAAATCTCTTTTTGAATAGAAGAGTATCATTTAGAATACTTTTTTTTCCATAAAATCAATAGCTAACATTTTCTTTGCACTCATAAATCTCCAATTTCTATACATCTTGAAATATAGAAAAAAAAACGCTGAAAATTATTTCACAAAGGTTTATTATTTTTTCAATTGACTATGATCGTAGTTTTAGTTGGCTTGCGTACGTCATAAAGCCCGTCCAGACTCCTCGGCGTGTCCGAATTGCCACAACCTATACTTCTATAATTATATACACATGTTTATATTTCTCGATTTGAGCTCCTATCTATTCAAATAGTTATTGCCTTAATAATATCATTATCTAAGTACGTACGAAAAGTCGAGAGGATATGTTATTAAATATGCATAGGAAAAGCTTTGGTATTAACACACAAATATGACCTTGAAAAAAACATATTCATGCCTCGAAGGAACGCCGGCGCCGTACCCACCACAAGGTGCCGCGGCGCCGGCGCCTCCTCTCACTCCACCCTCCCGCTCGCCACCCCCCCCCCCCCCCCCCCCCCCCACCCACCGTGACCCCCTGCCAAGCGTGCCAGGCGTGCGCGCGTAGAAAAAGAAACTTTTCTGCTTGTTTTTGGCCCATAGCATCTATACGAGTAAAGCAATCGGGATGGTTAAACGTTAGGACCAACTAGACCCCAAGTGGAGTCTATGTGCGAAAGAACAGATTTTTTAAGTCAATTCTTAGGCCTTTTATGGCCCGGACAGCGAACGGCGGACGGCGGACGGCGAACGGCGGAGGCGAACGGCGGACGGCGGACGGACATTTCAAATTTGGATTCTACGCACCTTGAAACGTAAAGTGACAAAGTTTGAGGGGGGGTTATAAAAATTTTTTGCTACACGATCACATAGGCTTATTATTGGAAATAATAAACCAAAAGACACTTTTTCACCTATTTTTGGCTCATAGCACCCATGGGTGTGGAGCGATCGAGCTGGCGAGAAGTTAGGACCAACTAGACCCCAAGTGGAGTCTATGTGCGAAAGAACAGATTTTTTAAGTCAATTCTAAGGCCTTTTATGGCCCGGACGGCGAACGGCGGACGGCGAACGGCGGACGGCGAACGGCGGACGGCGAACGGCGGACGGACATTTCAAATTTGGATTCTACGCACCTTGAAACGTAAAGTGACAAAGTTTGAGGGGGGGTTATACAATTTTTTTGCTATACGATCACATAGGCTTATTATTGGAAATAATAAACCAAAAGTGGGGAGGACGCCCAGGTTTACCCGACGCCGGCTCTAGGGATAAGGGAAGTTGAGGAAGATGGAGGAGGGAGAGAGGGATGAAAGGAAGTGCCCCTATAAAATGACCATCAATTGAGGTAAGAGCCCCGAAGGACGCGGGTGGTGATACCACGGAGCACTCCTGCCGAGATGCCCAACTCGAGAAGCTCCGTGGCACTTTTCCCGCACCACACCCCGCGCCATGACACGGTCGCGGCCATGACCTTGATGTTATTAGGCGCCACTCCCTTTAGCTCAGATATCGCTTGTCGCAGGTCGTTCCTATCATATTTACTTATTTTAGCCCTCCAGGTCTGCTCCATGACCACGCTGCCGCTGACAACTTGGACATCCAGGATTATGGCAGACCCATCGGGCTTGATGGCAACGATATCTGGCTTCTTGCCCCGGTCACTCGGCATATGGTACAGTCTCTCTCTCTCCACATCCCAGCCGCTGGATGACGATGCACCTGCTATCTGCTTGGCAACCGCATCATGACGCAGAATGCGGCCACCATGAGTCCGTGGACACTGCTGCACTACATGATACAGGTTCTCATTTTTCCCCTGACAGGCACCACAAGTGTGTCTACTGTCCGACGACTACCTCTAGAATACCTCACCGCAGTGGCTAATGTTGCCACGCGGACGGTATGAAAATGTCGGTAGTCGCAGGCCCCAATGCCCTCTGAAGCCCATTCAACCCACTGGGAGGAAATGGGGGATTCAGAGCACTGTCGGAGTTCCTTACCATCCACTGAATCATGCTGAGCAGCAGCGAACTCAGCAGATGAGCTGGGTTTTGGAGCAGTTGAAGTTGCTCGATCGCACCACAACAACTGCTGTCTGACAAAATCAAGGTCAGCAGCAGTGCGGGCGACCTCCCAGCTCGAGCCCCTAAGGGCAAGCAGGCGCTGGCGGCGCAAAGATGGGATAGCGGCTGAGAGAGAGACAATGCCGAGCCCACCGGCCTTGACCGGTGCGTCGATGTAAGCTTGGGACACCAGGTAAAAAGCCTAGCCAAGAGCGCACAGCAGAGCGAACTTCACGATCTAACTCAAGCAGCCTCCCCGCAGTAAGCCTGCCAAAGACTAGCCCATAGGTTAGCTTTGGCAGTAAGTACGTGCGAAGGAGGCGCAGCTTCTGCTGTGGCTTCAGTGGAGCCTTGGTGACACGAGCTAGTGCTCCACCAAGGTCCACACGGCTTGCGGCAATGGTGGCAACACCCATGAAGTCGACTCCCAGGTACCGCCAGACCTCCAGCACGGATCGGGCAGGGATGGAAGTTTGTCCTAAGACAAAACACTCCTCATCCACTACCTTCACCTTATGCTGGCGACCTGACGGGACCAAGGAGACCGACCCACACTTAGCTGGGTTAACCACCAAACCACACCTGGCTAGCTGCTTAGCAAATGCGTTGAGGGAGATCTGCAAGCCCTCACGGGTTTCGGCGAGTAGGATTACATCATCGGCGAAAGCCAGTGCACCTACTCGCACCCCAGGGGCGAGATCAAACCCTATTTCAGCTGGCAGCTTACCCAAGGCCGTGTCCACGACCAGGTTGAAGAGGAGTGGCGACAGAGGATCCCCCTGGCGTACCCCGCGCCCAATTACAACATCCCCTGACATCTCACCTCGTGCCTCGAAGACCGTCACGCCTTCGTGGTACAGACAGGCAACATACTCTATTAAACGAGCAGGTGCCCCGACACCACGAAGACAATCGGTCAGGGCAAAGTGGCTAACTGTGTCAAAGGCCTTAGCAACGTCCAGAGCGGCAAGATGGCTTCCTCCACAATCTCTGGACACGCTGGTATTCCCGCCTCCTTGCTTGCTGCTCTGCGACCTCCACGAGGCACCACATTAGGAGGAACTTCTCCCTGGTGCCTCGCCACGGTCGCTTCCTCAACCTGCGGGAAGATCCTCTGCACACAGGCCGCGACCTCGTCCTCCAAGCCATTTGGCCCCTCAACAGCCCGCCTCGCCAGATCCTGCAGGTAGGCACTCTCATAACCAACAATATTGCCTACCTGCTCCCCGAGCCTCAATACTTCAGTCTTCAAGTCTGAAAGAAGACCGGAGGTCACGGGGGAGGATTGCTGAATGGCGGGCTGTTGTCCCACGTCTGCCGGAGATGCGGGAGAGGCCCCACTGCTATTTGCCAGGATTGCATCCTGGACAAGCTGCTTGTAGTGGGGCCTCAGGCGAAGAGATTGAATGGCAGAAAGCGTGCGCATGGGAAAACGTTGCTGCAAATAAACATTCATATGACGTACCCCATTACGCACTGCTTCTGCCTCTTCTGCTGCCATTCGCCGCAAATCCTCAGAAGCATACCTGGGCCGGTCTCGCTCTATATTAATTGCTGCGTTGGCCTCTACAGGATGCTTCTGCCAGACGTGGGCCCCAAGGCCACGCTTGGAGCTAAAGGCTCTTTCACAATGGGCACATTGGTGGGCATTAATTGGGGCTGTGGAAGAGGAGGAGGGATAGGATGATGAAGATGAGGGAGAGGATGGCCGACGCCCCTGCCTGGAGCGCCCCCGAGCGCCTCCCCTAGAACCCCGGCAGCCAATGGGCCGGCGGGGGTTATGAGGCTCATTGTTGGTCGACATCATAACGGAGAGACGTGAAAAGAAGGGTCGGGAGACCCGTTGACACGAGTCTCCCCCCTAATCGCCATTGGGTCATTTTGCCACCCTCTGTTCACCCAGAGGGTGCCCGGGTTGCACGACGGGGACGTATGACCTTGACTTGGGTAGGGATTTGAAGGAGCTCCGAAGAGATAAAAACACCAACAGTTACCCTACCCCAGCAACCCACACACACACACACACACACACACACACACACACACACACACACACACACACACACACACACACACACACACACACACACACACACACACACACACACACACACACACACACACACACACACACACACACACACACACACACACACACACACTCACACACACACACACGCACACACACACACACACACACACACACACACACACACACAGCGTAGAGAGTTACACAGAAGTCGTCGTGGCTACCAAAGAACAACTAATCCAGTGCTGCGTGAAAATAGAAAGCAAGAATACTGGAGGCTGAAATATGAGTTCAAAAAAAGTATAAAATGGGCTATGCACGAATTGTGGAAGAACTACTGCAGCGTCGAGGGTAGTCAGAATCCGTGGGGGCCTATTTATAAAGCCGCAGCTGGTAAGGCGAGAACTCCACTACAGATTACGTCTGTCCGCAAACCTGACGGCTCCATGTCGGAGGGACTCCAGGGTACTTTGGAATGCATAATGGATGTATGTGTCCCAGCAGAGGTTGTACCCGATTCTCCCTTCCATGAAGCTGTGCAACGGGAGGTAGAGAGTTATGCGGGCAGTCCCGATGATACACCTTTTGCACTGCTTGAGGTTGGAGCTGTAGTGGAGGGATTCAAGAGTGGCAAATCACCTGGAGGCGACGGATTCACTTCGGAGATCCTAGCATGTGTTTTCCGGGTTCTTCCCCGCACGCTGACGGCAATATTTTCGTGCTGCCTCAATGAAGGAAAATTTCCAACACGATGGAAAAAATCGAACATTATACTGATTACCAAACCAGGGAAGAGTAGCAGTATAGACCCTTCGAAGTATCGTCCTATCAGTCTTCTTCCTATCATGGGCAAAGTACTCGAAAAGTTGATGATAAACAGAATCATGCACAATCTCCGGCAACGTGGTAAGCTCTCAGAAAAACAGTATGGCTTCGTTCCTCAGAGGAGCACTGTCAGTGCGTTGAAGGGGGTCAAGAGGGCTGTGAAGGAGACATTGGATCGAAAAGAGTATGGGGTAATGATTTCGTTGGATGTAAAGGGAGCCTTCAACGGTGCATGGTGGCCTGCAATTCTGTGGCGTCTTCAGGAAATGGAATGTCCCCGTAATTTGTACTGTCTGGCGAAATCATACTTCAATGAAAGGGATTCAACGATTCGAACTGCATCCAAAGTGCTGAGGAGGGAGCAGGAGGTTGGCTGCCCACAGGGATCTTGTTGTGGGCCAGGGTTTTGGACAATATTGTACAATTCAGTTCTGGAGCTCACCTTTCCCAAAGGTGTGGACATATTTGCGTATGCAGATGATTTGCTCCTAGTTTGCTCTGCCAAAACAGAATATGATCTGGAGAGGAAAGCAAATAGAGCCCTATATCTGATAGAGAGGTGGGCATGGGAGAGCAATCTGGAGTTTAACCCCGAAAAGACCCAGGTGTTGCGTACAGGGCGGAGGCGAGTGGAAAGGATGTTGGGTCTGTACCTGTTGGGCTGTCGGTTGGACTTTGTCACAGAGCTAAGGTATTTGGGTATATGCTTTGAGGGGTCGCTCAGATGGACGAGCCATATCAACCATATTTGCAAAAGGGCGTCTCAGCTAATTAACTCGCTTTCACGAGCTGCAAAAATGTACTGGGGAATGGGTCACGAGGCTCTTAGGACGATCTATCGAGGAGCAATTTTACCGGTCCTCACATATGGGGTCTCAGTGTGGGTCGAGGCCCTGGGTATCAGGCGGAATGTGGAGGCTTTGCGGCGGGTACAAAGATTAATGTTGCTGCGGATTATTAAAGGAGTAAGGACGATCTCCTTCCACGCCTGTTGTGTTATTTCTGGAGAGAAACCAGTGGATATCGAGGCTAAGGAGTTGGCTGATGTTCAGCAAACGCTTGCTGAGAGTGACCAGGTTGAGAGACCCTTGCCCCCCGATGAATGGCCCCATCCGGCTCATGCCGTGGATGTGGGAAGGCCTCCAGAAACTGATGTAAATCCCACTTACGAGATTTTCACGGATGGCAGTAATTTGGGATATGGAAGGGTTGGAGGTTCATTCGTGGTCTATGCGGCATCAGCAGCAGTTTACCACCAGCAGTTCAAGCTGGGGGGTTCTTGTTCGAATAATCAAGCCGAGTCACTGGCTATTCGGCAGGCTTTGAGTTGGTTGTCTCGTCAGATTCTTGGCAGAGTTCACCGTTCGGCTGTGATTTACACTGACAGTCAGGTGACAGCGGCAATGTTGGCAGATCCTTGCAACCATTTACCAACAATCGAATACATCGGAAAATTGATCCTGGACTTGAGAACGCAGTTCGACTGGAGAGTTGGAATTGAATGGACGCAGGCGCATGTGGGGACGGAGGGGAACGAGGAGGCTGACAGACAGGCGAAAGAGGCTGCCTCGAGGGAGGATCTTCCGGTACTATTTTCTCTCATTCCGAAATCAAGGGTGAAATTAGATCGTGCAGCTCAAGCAGTTGATGAGTGGGAGCGGATTTGGCAGATGACAGCGGATGGATCCAGCACAAAGGAATTCTTTTCTACCATTTCAGAGCGGACCAAACTCCAATTGACTATTTCATGGAGATTAACGCTCCTGTTGAGCGGTCATGGGAGAACAAGGGCTTACCAGTACCGATTTAATCTTGGGCGGAGCCCAATGTGTTTGTGTTCTGATGCCATTCAGGACTGGAACCACTTGCTGTATCAATGCCCATTACTCGAACAAGCAAGAGCTCGACTGGAACGAAAATGCGTTCTGCAGGGTGCTCCGTGGCCCACCCCATTCAGTGTTTTGGTGAAACAGTTTCAGGATGATTTGATGGTGTTTTTAAATTCAATAGATTACGATAACTTAATGTGAAATTGATATCCAATTGATATATATGTGATTGAGTGATATCCAACTTAAGAAGGAACTCACATGGTGTACTATAATTTTGTTTATAAGAAACTATAATTTACGTATTTGAATTGTATATAATCATGCATTAAAACGCCTGTAATCGTTATGGGAGCAGGCTTGAATAAACTCCCTCATGCTAGGGCTTACTAGCGTGAGGAAAAAAAAAAAAAAAAAAAAAAAAAAACACACACACACACACACACATTTTTCCAACGGCAGTGCTGCACTGCGAACCCCATCAACCATAGTAAGGAAGGTGCTGGAAGTGGGATGCCCTCAAGGATCGTGTTCTGGTCCGGGGTTCTGGATCATTCTCTATAATTCGCTTCTTGAGTTGCCCTTTGAGGAGGGAGTGGAGACTTTTGCATATGCGGATGATCTTCTCCTTGTGTGTTCAGCCAAAAATGAATATGAGTTGGAAAGGCGTGCTAACATGGCTTTTACATGGTGGAGAAATGTGCTTGGGAGAACAATCTGGATTATAATCCCCAGAAGACCCAAGTGCTGCGTATTGCTAGGAGGCGGATGAGCCGAGAGCTGAGCATTTATCTACTCGGTGTGAAACTTCAGTTCACACACTACTAGGGGGTTATGTTTGATGGTGCCATGCGTTGGACTGGCCATATAAAATATGTGTGTGGTAAGGCATCACAGCTTATTAACACCTTGTCGCGGGCAGCCAAAATGTACTGGGGCCTGGGGTCAGAGGCCTTGGGTGTCATCTATAGGGGAGCTATTGTCCCAATCATCACCTATGCGATCCCCATATGGGGAGAGGCACTGGAAATTCGCCGCAACATA